>RJWM01040955.1:0-15173 GCA_004363535.1 Dasyprocta punctata
TTTTTTTTTTTTTTTTTTTGACAAAAGGAGAACAACAAATCGAAACACAACAATTTCACCCCAACCAACAAAACAGCAACAATCATCAGCATATTGGATATTACCGAAAATTATTTAAGGCAAAAAATTATCCAACCAATTGTTAACACAATTGTTTTCAAATGAACATTTCACATTAAAGATAAAATCTGAAGAGGACCCTAAAAAAATTACATTTTAGTCAAAATTCTTTTTTCTCTGTCACACCAAATTTTTTATATACATAGATTTTTTTCTATTCTTTTTTGATGCTAACAAGAAGCCCAGGAATGTTTGGGTCTCTGTCTCCCTAGCCAGGCAGTCCTGCTGGCTGTATTCTAGGACCACACCCCTTCAGCCCCAGGAATCCAGTTTCTCCATAGAAATGCAATCTCAAATTCAGCACTATACTGAAAAGAAGACTTGAGAAAAATAGGAGAAAAAAGAAATGAGATGATCATTAAGAAATCAATGAAAATAATTTTTAAAAAGTCACAAACTTAAAACTTCAGCTTCTGGGTCACCTCTTCTTTGATTCCTCAGGGAGCGTTTCTCTCTTCCCACCTGGGGACTCTCCTTAGTATTATTTTCCAGTAAAGAAGTGATGCTGTGAGATATGTCAGGACTCTGTCAAATTCCCAGCTATGTGGTTACTGAAACAAGGGTAAAAGGCCTCACTTTTAGTTCTGCCATATGTGGGAGGAGAGAGTCACCTGTTCAGACCCAGAGGACAGGATCAAGATTAGCCATCAGGTTAGTAAGAAATGCTCTGAGCCGGCTCCTCAAACACAGCTGTGATCTCTAGGAGTGAGGCCACGTGTCAAGGATATCATGAAGGGAGTTTTTGTGGGTAGAATTCTGGCTTTGACAATACAGAAAATCTCTTTTATGCAGAACAGTTATGATTTTCAGGTGAGGTAAAATCAAATAGACTCTGCTTTGATCCTAGTAACACCAGACACAAGGGAACTTCTGTCTCAGTGATAATAGAAATTAAAATTTAGGCAAAGACATGAACTCGCAGGCAAAAGCTTTAACTGAAAAATAAAAGCAGAACTTAGCTTGAAGAGAAGAGCTAAGAGGGACATGTCTCTGATGGAGAACATCAGACTTACCTGTTACAAAGAAAGGGGTGAATTTTTATTCATGTTCGGGGGTTTCATAGGTGGGCGAAAGTCAGGTAATCTTTCACTTGTGCTGGGAAAAGCTTTAAAATGTATTCTGTTTTCTTGTGCAAAGATTGTGACTTTCAGGACTGGATAGCCAGTTTATCCCAGGAATTACTACATTCACTGTATCTGCGCCCCGTCCGGCACAGCCATCCTGGACTTGCACTAACGATGGGCTAATACAGCAGCTGAGAGTAAGCAGCTAAGGTTGGAGTTTGTTTGTCTGCTGGCCCTCTGCGATCCATAACACTTCCATGTCCTCATCTAGTTTATTCTTAGAGATTTTCTGGTGAAAGAATTTCATCTTTAATTATGCACCTGGTTTTTGAGGTAATTAAGATTGTTTGGAAGAGTTGGGCTGGTGGTAGAAAGAAGAATGCCTATATTTAATGTGTAGCAGGCCCTGAGTTAAGACTCTGGAGCACACCTGCCTTTGGTGCCAAAGTTATGCTGGTCTCTGTCGCACTCAAATGCATATTTTATTCAGTTATGAATAAATCTAATGTGAAGCGCATACATGGATAAACTCGAAAATAAGTTAGAATTGAAATTAAAGCATCATTCTTTCTTAAGTGATTAAATCATATCAAACATAAAAAGATTCACTAAACTAAAATTTAATTAAACCAATGTACTTGTTAGTTTGATTTTGTTTTCTTTTTCTTTAAAATGACACTAAGTTCTATGCAACATTGTGCTTATTAATTGTGATAAAGTGTGTAAGGAATCTGACAAAAATCCAGACATAAGAAGAAATGCACTATTTGAGTTTTACCCAGTTCTCCTTCCTTGACTGCTTTTTAGAATATGAGGTCTTTGGCTATGACCTGAGTGAATGGATAGGGTATTTCCCTACTTCAGTTTGTCTCTTTGTTCTACAGTGAAGTATCATTCTTCCTATTGACAGAAAATGTTTCTTCACAGATTAGAACTCTTTAGGCATGAACAGTATTCTAAGAATGCTGAGTATTATTTGAAAGAAACACTTTCTATAGTCATTCTACACATTTTCTGAACATAGTGACATATTTGGCTCGATTTCGTGTAGCTCACATACGTGAAGTCTACTAAGACCGTACTGAAGGGAGTTGTCTGGGAGAAATGAGTGTGTTATAAAATATAAATTGTTGGATAAAAGGGAAAACAAACCTTGGTACAGACAAGCCTAAAATAATCACAGACAGGAGTCCACGGGATGCTTTGTATAAGCCTATCCTCCCTTTAACTCACCCCCCGGTACCTGTGCTCAGGCGCTGGCTCCATCTGTGCCCCGCCGTGGTGCCTGAGGTGCCCCACACTGAGATGATGCGGTTCCCTGGGAAGCCCTTCAGCTCAGCCTTGATGGATACGCACAGTGACTGAGGTCACAGGGGACAGAGGATGTCCTAGACATCTCCTCCTCACTCGATAACTGCCAAAGCTCCTGCAGCTATGACGGGTGACTGTAAGGGTGATAGTTAATACGTGCTGGTGCTGGCCATAGCACTCAGTACCTTTCATAGAACACTTCCTGCCAGTCATGTTCCCATTTACAGAAGAGCTTCCTGGGTCTCAGACACTTCAGGGAACTGGCCAGAAGACAGTCACAGATGGTAGAACATTGCATCAAATTCAGGTCTCTGTGGCTCAAAATCTGTGTTGCATTTTACTAAAGCATGTTTCCTATGCAAGAACAAAGCAGTATGGTTTTCCTGTCCCAAAACTGGGGGTTCCTCATTGGCTTTCACCCACAGCCGACTCCCAGTTAACTTATCCACACAAGTTAATGACATTTCCTGTGTATGTCACAAACTATCCTAAAATTGCATTTAGAAAAGCTATCTGATTGACACTCCTTTAAGAGAAGACAATCCTCACTCTCTGTTTTTCTCAGAACAGTAAGGGTTAGGTAATTTACTTAAACACAGGTAACTACTAGAAAACATTTCTTAACTCCTTGTCACTTTCTTTCAAATAGTCTATGAAGTAAAGGACTAGAGCAGCCTCAAAGACAATCTAGAAATATTTTCTAGAACTAGGTTTTAGTAAATAATCAGAATGCTAATACTACAGTGTATTAGCTAAGCTAATATTTAAAAAATGCCTACTAAATGGAATCAATCATGGAATTAACTTTGACTGCATTGGACTGTGACAATGTCATTTCACTAAATATACTGTTTTAAAGTTTTAGTAAATGGAAACTAGTGTAACACCCAGGGTTTTCATCGTTGATTTTCTTCTCTTCTCTTTTCATGAATTTCTACTACAGCCATCCACAAGCACATGTGCAATCATATAGCCCAAGAGGGAGGTCAGGAATATGGGCTGCCTTTTAATTCTACTACACACTTAGACTTAAATCACTTAACTTCTTTGTGCCATAGTTAGTCTTTTATACAATAAAGATGTATTTCCTGCACTCACTCTAAAAGTGTTAACATGAGGATCATTTGGAAAGAAAGAGATTTTTATGATTGGAAGGAATTATACCAGTATGAGATATTGTCCTTAAACAAAATAAATGAAGAAAGGCAAAAGGTATGATCATATGTTTTTAACCTTTGCTCTCTGGCTGTATATGATGGTTATTAACAATTCAATCAACCCTGAATTGCTACAATCTTTACTTCAATTATAATAGAGTGCAAAGTAAGAATAAGATCATCTTTCATTTGTTCTTATAAATAAATGCAGTTCATTGTTTTAGTTGATTATTTCAGAGGAATGCTCAATTAAATGTCTATAGCCCACAAATCCATTCAGATATTTAAGCAGTATGGCAGATTTATAGATTTAAAAGCAATCTTATTTTCATAACTAGAAACTTTATGGAAAGTTAAATGAAACTTCAAGACTTGGACATTTCTTTACTCCCAGTGGAGCTCCCAGTCATTTAAGAGCATTTAGTAATTCAACATAAACAAAGATTTACTAGTGTCTTTCTTTAGCGTATGTCTTAAGAGAAAAAATAATGAACGAGAATTGCCTCTGACCTTCAGAAATTTATAGTATAGTGAACAAGGCAGACATTAACCATGCACTCTTACAAATTAAGGTAAAAACTGCAACAGACAATTTACTGCACTAAGAAGTGCATAGTATTCTGAGAAAGGGCTTTTAATTAGAATATGCAGCTTAGCTGAGAAGATCCAGGACTTCATCTCTAAACAGATGAAGAAAGGGCCAGGGTGAACTACTGATAGAAAAGGGAAGACACAGCTTATGCAAGGCTGGGGTACTGGTAAAGGGCCTGCAGTTGGAGAATCACCAGGAACTAAAAATCAGTACTTTCAGGACAAGAAAACTGAGCAACCACTTTGAAGATAACAATATGCAATGTATTAACAATTGTTACTCTCCTATTACCTTGTTTTGAAATTCTCTTTCTTTGTTTGTATTGTTTTTTGCAGTGAAATGAAATAATGAAATGAAATGAAATGAAATAGAAAACTGAGAGGGACTAACGCAGAAAATGACCCTGGAGACAAATCAGGAAATCCAATACTGCAGGGCTTTGTAGGTTGTACCAGCAATTTAGAATTAACCTTAAGCATAATGGAAAGGTCAACAAGAGAGTATAATCTAAGTAACTATGTGATCATATTCGCATTTTTAAAATGACATATCCAAGAGTATGACTACAGCTTTGGGGAGGACAAGTTGTGTCCAATGACCAGTTAGGGGGCTGTCACAGCTCTCTGAACTAGAGACGGTGGTACTTTGGAGTAGTGTACTGTACTAGTTAAGATTGGTTTATGGTGAATGAAGAAACAACTGTCAAGTTTCAGTGACATAAAAGCAACTATACACAGGTAGTTTTCCCATTTAAGCAGGGCCCACATGATCAAAGCTAGCTGTCCTCGCCTAACAGTATTTCGGAAAGCTTTGCATTCGTGGCCACTGTGTGTTTGTAAGTGCTCCTAAACAAAGACAGAAGAAGTAGGTTAGAGAATTATGCACTGACTCTTAGTATTTCTCAAGGAAGTGACCACATAATCTTTGCTCAAATATTACTGGAATAAATAAGTCACCTATGTCATGCTTTATTTCAAAGGACTGCAGAATGCAACTATCCTGGAAACAACAAGCTCATATCCAAAGTCTTTTTTCTACCTTAATGATTCTCACCTGGAAGCAAGTTTGTCCAAGGGACATTTTTCAATGTCTGGGAAAAGGTCTGGTTGTTACAACAAAGTGGTTTGCACTGATATCTAGAGGGTAGAGGCCAAAGTTACTGCTCAACATCTTACAGTGTACAAGTCAGCCTCCCATAAAAAAGAATTCTTTGAGAAGTGTAGCTTTGTGGACATCTGAAAATCAACTGCATCGTTCCTCACTATGCATTCAAGTATGTGGACTCACGAACCACCTGTATAGAGGATTTCGGCAAGCTTGCTAAAGTACTAAGCCAAGTACCTCTAAGAGGATGTGTTAAGTAACCCCAAATTGATGAGATGCCGCTGTACTGGATCATGACTTCTAGTCACCTATCCGCAGCAAAAATATAGAAGGATAGTAATCCTCTGTTATTCTAGTTTTTGCTTCCTATGATTATAGTTATCTGTGGTAAACTATGGTACAAAAGAATTAAAGATGAAATTCCAAAAATATAAAAATTAATAGATTTTGAATCAGATGCTTTTCTAAATTTTGTGATGAAATTTCATGCTATTCTGCACTATCTTACCCACGATATGATTCCTCCTTTTGTGTAGAGTATCCACACTGTATATATTATCCACCAATTAGTAACAGTAGCTGATTTGGGTATCTGATTTATTCTGATGGTATCACAACACTTGTGTTTAAGTAACCCTTACATAGCAGTCTAATACTACATCAGTATTTGTCTTTCATCTCACACATAGGTAAGGTATCATCTCACATCATCATCACAAGAAGTTGGCTGAGTAGAGTATACTGTGTTGTGGGACAATTAATAAAAAAGACAGAAACAGAGACTGAGAGACAAAGAGCACATGTGCACAACTTTTGGTACTGTCTATCATTATAATTGCTCTTTTTTATTCTTAATTTTCATTGCTAATCTCTTACTGTGCCAATCTGCAAGTTAAACTTTATCATACATAACCATATATAGAAAGACATGTACATATAGGGTTTGGCACCATCCAAGGCTTCAAGCATCCTGTGGGGATCTTGGAATATATGTCCCATGGATAAAGGGAGACTAGTGTATGTGCTTTGCAAAAATTAAAAAGTTGGAAATGTCACAATTGATAGCTTTTCTCTAAAAGAAGGTGTTTAACCCTCTTAGTATCATGTCTCATGAAGCATGCATAGCAACAGTAGAACAATTCAGGAAAACTGGCTCTTGCTCCAGAGATCATGAACCCGAAAGGAACATTTCTGCCTGTATTATATCCTTTTCTCATGCTAAATCATGAGCAAGATGAAGCTGTAACTTGTGACTGCGGTTATCAAAGTGATTGCTCCTGATTGAAGAGGACACCTTGTAAGAGAACTCCAAATCTTAGGAAGCAGCAGTAATGAATCCAAAGCTTGGAATTAAGATGAAAAGAAGGAGCAGTTTTGAAATATACTTAAGAAGTGATGTATTGTTCTTTCCCAATCTATTTTGCATCATCTTTTTTGCCAACAATGACTGGGAGTTTGTTCAAGGGCTCACTGTCCTCTGTGTTCAGGGTGAGCTGGCTCCAGTTCCCTTGCCAGCAATTGTCTTAAGCATGAGCATGTAATACGAATCAGGCAAATGACATGTACATGAGAGACCACTGAAAGGATTCTGGGATAATGTTTCTGCATTCATATAAGGGATACATAAGAAAAAATGGTCTTTTCTTCCACCGGGCATTGTGGAATTTGTATGTGAAATTGAGATGTGCTGTAGCAATCTTGCAACTATAATAGAAATAATCTTCGGGCAAGACAGATGTGCTAATGCTAACAGAAAGAAAAGTAGAGAAGAATTTTAGTTCTGACTTAGCCAACCCTGGCATCTCCCATACTAGGGTTTCTTACTATTTTATGTTAAAATTGATTCAGGTAAATTTACAGAATGTTTTTGTTGCATGCAAATAATGCACCTACGTGATATAAAATTTGCAATATACTAGATCATGATGGAGGAAATAAGAGAATGAAGAACAGAATATTTGTATTTCTAAGTTGGTAACAGAAGTGACTTACTGGCCTTAACACACATACAAACACTAAAAGAAGATAGGATTTGTTTATGATCATCACGGCCTACTGTTTGACTACTTTGAACAGCAGGTATCTTGCAAAATTCACAAAGATATTTCAAGTAGGCAGTTGGCAATGTATGTCAAGAGTTTAGAAGAAAGATCTAGAACAGAAATACCCATTTGGGGCAAAGTTTATGCATTTTGGGTAAGGGTGGGTTACTTTTTAGAAAATGCACAGGTCAAGACTTCAAAATTTAAAAAATTGAATATTAATGACCACATAAAGAAGAATAAGTCTGTGTGAACATGGCAAAGAAGAGAAATCTAAAAGGCAGAATCAAACAAGAAGCACATCACAGAAATCTAGAGGAGAGTTTCAATGAGGAGCTTGCAAAGTCAAGTAAGATGAGGAAATATAAAGACTAAGAAGCAAGCATCTACTTCTAATTTAAAAACACTGATCATGATCAAGTTTTTAAATATCATACTGGTATAGCATAAACTTTCATTACATGCAATGTTTCACTTCTTTGTAGCTCTTATTTTGTTTATTTAAACAAAATATCACATAGGTTGTCTATTCATTTACTTCTCTTACAGCCTGGTATTGAGATGGCCCACTGTGTGCTCTTTCTACCATGGCTTTCTCCTTTTGGAAAGAAATGTTGTGAGAAATTCCAGCACGGAAAGGTGAATTACATATCAACAACCCTTCCAGGTCCCTGGTATTGTGGAGGAAAAACTTCCAAAAGCCATGGGAAGCATGCATTTTTGTTTGCTGTTGTTGTTCCCATAACCCATTTTGGCCATTAAAATCTGGCTTTTGAATCTTTTCTGCACCCTAATGTCAGTACCTCTGGTTTTCTATCAATTTTGTTTAAATTTCACATATCCAGAATGAATGGTGCTGGATAAAATTCTTGGTTCAGTTCTTGATAAATTTGACTTTCTTGAAAGCTAGAGGGCAATCATGATTCTAAGGGGAGGATGGCTGTGGCCTCCCTGGGTTTCATCAAGAAAGAACACACTATCTCTTTGTTGTCTCTGCAATCCAATTTTCCCCTTTTCATAAGAACACCAATCATATTGAATTAAAGCTCATCCTCGTGACCTCATCTTAACTAGTTAGATCTGCAATAACTCTCTTTCCAAAGTAGGCCATACTCTGAGGTACTAGGGGGTAAGATTTAAGAAAATTATGTCTGGAGAATTCACAATTCAACCTGTTCTAATAACTTTCTCTTCCAGGGAGTAAAACAAACTATACGGTTGGCTGATACTATAAATATAGACTATATACATAGGCTGACATACATTTGTGTATATGTGTGAAATCTCAAGGTTCCTGGGCTAGAAAAACACAAAAGCACAAGGTGTGCTACTGGCAGAAAAACAGAGAAAAAGAAACAAGTTTCCCTCTGTGTTATCGCAGCAGCCTCTTCCCAGGGTCCTTCTCTTCCTCGTCCCCACAAGGGCACACCGCGAGAACCCATGTCGGCTGCACACATTGGCACAAACAGCTTGGAGCAGGAAACACAGAATTAGGAAAATAACCCGTGATGGTTCTGCTCATGCACCCCCCCAACCTATGAGTGAGGGAGGAGAGAGAGATCCAATGGCCCTGATGCATCCGTCATTCCCCTCTAAGAGAAATGAAGGAAGAGGGATCTTTCCTGGGCAATTATAAGTGAATATCGCTAGAGAGGAGGAGAAGAAGGCTTTATCTTTACTTTGCAGGAACTTTTTTCAAGAAAACAGTCTCTACATCTCCATGGAGGGATACATTATCTCTAGCTTCCAAGGATATTTGCTGGTTCATCTGACTTTTTTCTCAGGAAGACTCGACTACACAGGCACAGGAGAAACCCAGTGAGAATTGAATCCCAAAACTTGACCACAGGGATTCAGTGGTGAAGCTGAAGAAATGAATAACCAGGCTGAAGTTGCTACTAAAGTTTGTATACATCTTTTTAAGGGATTTAGCATATTGAATTTTAATAGTATATTTTGCTTCTCTCCTCACTAGATGGCAAACTTCAGGAGATCCTCGTCCAGGGAATTCCATTTTATTATTGTCATTGTCCAGCAGGGGACTTGGAAATGTATGTGCATTTAATAAATCATTGCTCAATTAACATATAAAATAAAACTCTTCACATATTTTGCTCCATAACTTGTGTGTGTTTATTGCTACTCTTTGACTTTTTTAATTTGGGAGTTTAAAATGTAATAATTTATCCATCATGTCTTCCTCCAAAGGCTTTATTGTTGCATTGATTCAAATATCCTTAAGGTTTTTACATCAAGTTTCTTTCTCTATTTACTCTTCCTACATTGGCTCTGTCTCTTTGTCTTTTTTATTTCTCTTTAATCTCCTAGACCAAACATTCATGTTATTATTACAAATGTTCCAGGTACTTAAAATTAAGTGAATTATTTTTGACTGGAGAAACGGTATTTCTCAAAATCCAATTAACCTGCTCACTTAATAGTTCCCTCATATAAAGAGATATTTCACTTTCAAATTAAAAAAGAATTGAACTTTTATTTCAGCTCTATTGTAAGTTTAAATAACATCTAAAATGATCTCATTTTACCCATATTTTGGCCATTTCTAAAGTATTCACGAGTTACAATCTCGATAAATATTCCATCCGTATGGCGAGCTATACAGATGTGACTGTCACTCTTTGCAATATCTGCCTCACACAGCTTGCTGGGCTGATTCAATAGCCAGTCTGTTTACAGATGACAGCTGTCCCTGTGGCCTTTCTTTGAACCTCCATGTTGAGCCGTATGGAATGGACACAAAAGGAATGGGGAGAATCTTATTTCAATCCTCTAGATAACTGCAAAATTCTATAGTGCTAATTTCTATTTTGTATTTGTTTAAATTTTTATCAGTGCATATTTGCAGTACATAATGATTACATTATGAGTAGGTCCATGAACAGAATATAGCCTACACTGTTTTATGTCACCTCTTCCCCCATCTCCTTGTTGCCTTCCCTTTGACAGAAGATTCATCTCCTTGTTTCCTATTATCTTTTATTCTGCTTTTTAAATTATTTGTACTTTGTGTTTCTTATATAAGAGGAACTGTGTGATATTTAATTTTGTGTGTTCTATTTATTTCACTTATCATTACTGTCCCAAGGTGCATCCATTTCCTTTACATTATTTCTCACTTTCTCCTTCTCCCTCCCTCCCTCCCTTCCTTCTCTTTCTGCTTTTTTAGACTTGGGACTTCTAAAAGACCTAAATATTGCTCATGTTAATGTAGTGTTACTGTCTATCACAAACTTCAGAACAAAACTAGGATCGCTGACAACTATGCAGTGTGACTTACAAACTTCCAAAAGAGAAATAAAAAATAAATTGAAAGTGAAATTTATAAAAGAAAGTATGATTATGGACTTTTAACTATTTGTCTCAAAATCGGGCCGCTATCTGATGGAAAAAACATGTAAAAGTGTGTATATATAATTGTTAGGGCTTTGATACATAGTTATTCATTTAGTTTGATTTAAAAGATTATATTAGTGCATATGTAAGGTAGATTTTATTTACTGACTATAACTGCACAAGGAAAAAGTAGACCCTCTCCTGTATATACTTGACAACTTTAGTTTGGAGGCAGGGTTAGAGAACAGATTTGGTTCAAGTCTCATGTGTTCCTTGAGAGAGACCTGGGAACTACAGTTAACATTTTGCAGAATCAAGTACGTTTCATTCAAATTGGGATGAAGATTCCCTCCATTAAGGTTATTGAGAACATCGAGATCAGTGATGGGGAACCTTTTAGAGCTTTCAGTGACAATAAACAGCTGCCTGCAGCATATATGCCATAGATTTGGCACCACTGATCTAGATAGTGAGATTGGTGTAGTGCCCAGCCCACTGCGGTAACATACACTTGACAGGTACCACTGGGTGACCTGGAAGGGAAGTTCACTAGAGCCCAATCCCTTGTGCCTTGGTCTTTCACAGTGTATGAGAGAGAACACTCTGGTCTCTCATGTGCAAACAGACTGAGTAGCTCACAGGTGGTGGTATTTTATGAGCTCTGTGTAGGAATTCTTCAGTCTGAAATCTTTCCTTCTGCTTACCAAAGTCTTAAAGACGTTGGATTTTATTCTGTAGAAATAAGCTTACAAAATACTCCCCCTTGGAAAAGAGTAGAGCACTGACACATAGATAAGCTTGAAATTGCGGAAAATAAAGTTTAATAGTTGAGAAAGCCCCTATGATACATGGTCGGTTTCACAAGTTTCTACACCTGGAGATCTTACATGTACATGTGGCCTGCTTGAAAGACACAGTGAATATTTAATTTCAAAAACTATTGTTACAGAAAGAGACACTGCCATGACCCTCTTTAAAGATGCTTTCTCAATTCAAACACTTATTCCATCATTCTTGTCACTTTCTGAAGCAAATCTAGAAGTCCTCTTTCGTGAGGATCTTTACTTGTGCAGTTGTGTCTGCTTTTATGTCCCGAATGGATGCAAAATGTATATTTTTCATAATTACCTTGACCTTAGGGAAGAAACAAAAGTCAGAACTAGTGAACAATGTAGATAGGAACACACTGTAACATTTTAAGAGCCTCTCTTCCTATTGGATAGTACTTGCCAGCAGTTCACCATATTTCTGATCACAGCACATTAAGACCAAAAAGAGAACTTTCAGAACTGCTTCATAAAATGGCAAGAATAGCCGGGCGTGGTGGCGCACGCCTTTAATCCCAGCACTCGGGAGGCTGAGGTAGGTGGAGCGTTGTGAGTTCGAGGCTGGCTTGGGCTACAACGTGGCGCAAGGTCGACCTGAGCTACACAGTGCGACCCTGCCTCAAAAAACCAGGGCCGGGAGTTTGGCTCAGTGGCTTAAGCACCTGCCCTGGCAGGCGCAAGGCTGTGAGTTCAATCCCCGGTGCCGCAAAAAAAATAAAATAAAATAAAATAAAATGGCAAGAAAAAAACAATGAAAAAGAGAAAATGGCAAGAACAATAGAATAATTTCTTTCAAAGCGAGGGAAGTATTTTGAGGCATGTTAATGGCAATGTGTTGTACTATAATATGATATTTACATTTCAAAATTGACAACATATTAGATCATATCATGCACATATCTGATATGTATATATATACATGTAAGAGAAAATTTATCTCTTATATGTATATACATATAAGTGAAAAATGACCTAAAATATATTCTTTCTCTAGATAAGTACATCAAAATTTTGAGAGACACCATTCTAAAGGGCTTACACTAACTCAGAAAGGAAGTTTTAAATAAAACAAAATTAGATTTTGCATTATAGTTTGTTTTGTTTTAAAAGACATAGAACCTCAGAAACAGGAGTCACTTTGAAGTATGGTCATAAAATTCCAGATAACTGTGTAAGTCTTCCAGAAGAATTCACATTCTCTATTGGGAACTCTGGCCCACTGAGAAAAGATCACTGGGTACTTCTGAAGGCAGGTGCATCCTTTTACTTTCCTTTAGCAAGTCATAGAATGTGGAATGTGGTCATCTATGAGAAATCCCCAATGATTGGCCATGGAGTAAGTGAAGACTTGCATGAGCACAGCAAACAGAAAACCCAGAACCTGCCATGGTCCACCTTGTATAATAAGAAACACACCTGGAAAGATTTCTATCACCTGTCTTGACCCTTAAAGACAGGTGAATTCTCCACACAGTTCATAGGCTTAATCTCCAGTGCCTCTCACTCACTTGGGCTCCTTTTGTGACAGAGAAGTAACTCCCAACCTGTTAGATGTATCAGCCTTGTGTCTCTGAACAACAGACTCCAGGACAAGGAAAGCAAATGGTAGGAAAGTCTTACTCGGCAAAGGCTGCTGAGAGGTAGGAAAGGTCACAAAAAATGGGTTGCAGCTGCAGCTCTTTGTCTAGGAATTGTTTTATATGGCAAAATCACATCACAGGTTACCTTGGGTCAAATTGTAATGAATCTACAAGATTACAAATGCAGTCACTTAACTAAGATTGATCCAATAGAAAACAAAAAGGCATACAGCAAGGATGCACAACAAAGAACAAAGGCATTTCTGGAAGGGTAGGAGTGTGAGACAGACTGTTCTACTACTCTATCTACGTGTTACTTATGCTGTGTCTACATGTCTGTAATACTTAGGACTTCTTCCACCAGACAGTGTAAGTTACTGTACAACTTTGGACTGTTGTTTGTCTCTGGTGAGGCCTGGAGGCTGAGCCATCCTATCTCCATCAACTCAGCCCTCAACCACAAGCTGATTGGCCTCTTCCCTGTCCTGATTCTCTCATGGGCCTGGTTTCTCTCTGCAATATTTTCAAGGCCCTGAATCTAATTTTCATTTCAAAAATTTTTTATCATTCTTGTCAAAAGCAAATCCAAAATTTGAACAATTTCAGTTTTCACAAATTGGGACTCAGTCTAACATTCACCATGAACTAAATACTTACTTGAAAACCCAGCGTTTACAGCATTAGGCATTTCATAAGTGTGTGGAGCAGATGGTTTGGAAACACATGGGTCTTGCTGACCTTGAAAGTCATTAGTTGCTTAGTACCCTGTTTCCTCAACAGCAAAACTGAAATAATCACTGATGGGGGAAATTTAAGAAGTGACCCATAACCTCTCACTAACATGTTAAAATTTTCCTCCCAGTCCCAGGTCCATTGCAACATGAGCTGATGTGCTCCTCTTCAACCTGCTTTACCAAAGTTTTCAGTCCTCATAAAAGAGAGAGCTGATGTCCAGGGTGGTAGGTGCGTGTGATGTGAGGAAATAAAAGAAAAAAACACAGAAGAGCAAAAGGAAATAAACTACAATTCCCCTCTCATTTTCGGTCCATGAAGTTCCTCATTCAGAGCTTATTATTTCTCTTTTAATATGAGAGAAGCAGTGAATTATGATCATTTTGATTCAAAGTATGTAAAAGCTTGAATTACTTGAAATTAAAACTACTCTTCAGGCCATGTCCTGCTGTACCAACACACCATTTTAATCAATTCAGAAGGGAAAGCAATGTATGATAACCTTATGCAAACTGGATCCTTGGTATGATAAGACTAAAATGCTATACAAGTGATTCAGGTTGATTCTTGTCACGTTTTTTTTTGTTTGTTTGTTTTTTGTTTTTTGTTTTGTTTTTTGCCATTGGGCTGATGGTTAAACTCAAGGTCCTTCCTCTGTATAACCAAAATCAAAATCAGAGCCTTGCTTTTTGCAGAGTTGTTGTTTTAGAACACTAAGAAAATAGAAAATGAAAAGAAAATGAGCATGATTATGATAGGTTCTGTGAAGTAGGCTTTCTTCTGTCCCATAACCCCAAGTTCATTTCATAAAGCATGAAATACTATCAGTTAAGGAAGCCAAGTTAAAGAGGGCCACACCATACCATAGAAAGGCTGCTAAATGTTTGGACAGTGATTGTCCATTGACCCTGATTGCCAAGTTACCCTCCCCATCGGGAGCCAGCTTGTGACTTCTCCGCTGTACTGCAGCCTGGAGGAGCTGTTCCTGGAGCCTTGGAGATTGTCAGTTGCAAAAACCCTGCCCAACCCTTTGCTAGGGCTCAGGGAGTTTTCACAACAGAACTGGCAATGCAATAGATCACCATGTGGCACCACAAATGCTTAAATCATGAATAATGCAGTGAGTTCCTCTGGAGAAACTTAGGGTTCAGGTACACAGGCAGAGCAAGCTCCCGAGGTGAGCAAGCGCACCACACCTCTTACCCAGGAGAGGCTGGTGAGGCCTCTCCCTCACTTGCGTTCCGCTCTTTGTGATTATCAATTAAGGTGGAGAGGAAGGTGGCAGGAGTA
>RJWM01040956.1:0-15122 GCA_004363535.1 Dasyprocta punctata
CGTTTTCTCCCAGGGCCAAGGTGCACAAAAAGTGTATGGCGGAAACAGCCAGCGCTCAGCACCCTCTGGTTCAGCAGGGAACACTCTTTGCAGTGGAGGCTTCAGGCCACGGGATGGGCTTGAGTCTAATTCTCTTGGCCCCTCTCACTCTGCAAACCTGGCCCAGGGGCCTCTGTCCTCAGAACCTCTGCTTCTTCATCAGTAAAACAGGGGAAATGCTGACTGTGTAGAAAGGTGGTGGCAAGGTTTAAATAAGATAATACAGGTGGCACATAGCAGGCCAAGGACCGTTGACCTTCCCAAATCTCAGGTCTATGACCACTGTGGTAACAGAAGAATGTTTTTTTTTTTTTTTTTTTTTTTTTAAGTAGACAATGAACGAACTTGTTAAACACCTCTAAAGTATCTCTAGGATGGATCTTATTTACTTGGGGCCACAGGCCACTCCTTGGGGCTGAATTCAGAGGGTGGCAGAACTTTGAAGAGAAAAATGAATGATATCTCTGTGTCTGCTGATCCTAGCTGAAATTGAGCGTTCTCTGTGGTTGTGTATCACCAACAGAAATAACAGATAAATTCCCTTCCTACTAGGTTGTCACACATGTTGCAAAACCATTTGTGCCTAGCGCCACTTCAAAATTATGGTGCTTATTAGACCTGCTGCTCAGTCTTATTATTTAATGCCTTAATAAAGAAGTACATATATTGCTGACTTACAAATTTGTGTTTTTAATATTTCGATACTATTTTCATATAATTAGTATGCTTTGTAATCTTACGCATTTTTATTGTGTGTGTGTTGAAAAACAACATTTCCAGAGAGAAAAAAAAATCTATAAGCTTCGTCAGCTTCTAAAGGGTCCTTGGCTCATGAAATATTTACAGGTAAGAATGTATGATTATTCGTTACAAGTTTTCTTTTACAAAAGGGAAATTCAGACACAGAGGGGTCAAGAAAATTGCCCAAAGTCACACAGCCTAATAAGGGAAAAGCAAGGATTTGAGCCCAGGAGGGCCCAGATCAGAGCCAGCACATGGGTTCTTCCTGGTCTCTTCTGGGCGTGGAACCTTTTTTCCATTCAGTACCTCCCTCTTGGGATGTGATTGCTTCTTGAACTCTCAGCCTCCCCAAGTGCCTTGCGGGCTGGGACTGGTTTTATTTATCTCTGACTCCCCCTGAGCCTTGAGAAGGCTCCAAATAAAAGTGTTTGAATGAATGCTTCTGTAATCCATAAATGCCTCATCCATCGTGGCTGCAAAGACCCTTTCTTTTCAGACCAAATTTTACTGCTTTAAAGAGGAAAAAAAGGCCCCGAGCCAAAGAATTTTTCTACGTTTTATAATGGCATTAGTTTGGGGTCTTGCATTTTTACAGTGCTTTGGATGCTCCTGAGAGTTTTATATCCCTTTGACTCAAACCTTAAGTGTAAATTTGTCAGGCTGGGAAGGAGGCAGTTGACTCTCAGAACTAATGAGCCCTGGGACAGAGCAAGGCTTCAGGACCTCGTAGTGGCCCTATCACTCCCCAGCTGACCGCTCTGAGCCCAGTGACCTCAGCCCTCAGATGGGGACAGTGGCAGATACCCCATGAAGTGGAGGTTAGGGTTAAATGAGACACTGTACATTGTTTGGGACGAGCTTCTGGTGCATAGCACACGCTTGCTGTCCTCTGGTCCCTGTGCCAGGAGGTGGCAGGGCCACCGTGACCCAAGGCTACCGTGATCAGGATGGTGTGCTGCAGGGAGTTTGGTTCCAACTCTGCCACATGCCAGGGATGAGATCCGGTTCTTCATTGAAATTTGACTCCCTAAATCTGCAAAATGAGGAAACAGGACAGGGTCCCTGTGTCGGGCTCAGAATTCCTCCTTCACGTGAAAGCACAGGCCAAGCCCATCTGAGTGACAGAAGTAGGGCTGCCCGTTTGGAGACAGAGCTGGGACCCACCACCCTGGCCTCTGCAGAGCTCTGGGGGTTAGTGCGTAGGCGGCAGAGAAGCTGGTGTAGCCAGAGGTTAGCACCAGACAGCGGGGCTGGGCAGACCTGAAGATTTGCCTCTTTCGGTGTGAGGAGTTAAAAGTAAGTATCGCATAGCCAGACAGGGCAGCACATGCCTGTCATGCCAGCAACTGGGAGGCTGAGACAGGAGGATGACCACAAGTTCAAGGCCAACCTGAGCTACATGGTGAGACCTTGTCTCGAAGAACCAAAAATAAAATAAAATTAAAGAGTGGCACGTGTGCCGGGGCAGGGCTGTGGCTGTGGATTTCTGTCTTTGGATGGATTCAGCTCCTCAAAGTAACTGGGTGAGATCCACGGTTCAGTGTCCTCCCCTGTTCACCCTGGGGAGTCAGGCTGTCCCTGCCAGGATCCCCCCACCCCGTGTGTTCCTCCTCCCCTTTCCTGCCCCCACCCCGATCTATCTGTCCTTTCTTTCATCTGATCATCAAGTCCCTGCGATTCTGAGCTTTTCAGAGTCCGGGATCACAGTGTGGTGTGAAAGGCTGACCAGGCAGGGCGTCTGTCTGCCGAGGGGCTCCCAGGCACTCAGATGGCCAGGAAGCCCCCTGCTACAAATGCGTCCTTGGGCCCCAGGAAAGTGGCCTCCCGTGCATTCTACCGTCAAACCCCAGGGGGCCCGGAGACCTGTGGGAGGGAAGATGGGGACAGGGCCAGCTGGCCCGGCCCCTAATGATGCCCGGGAAAACCCATTGAGGAGATTGTCTTCCCCGAATGACTTTCTTCATGTGAAATTGTCTTCTATTATTGCCTGAAAAAGGGTTTTTAAAAGAGGCTAACATGGGAGTTAATGAACATAGAGTAATAATGTTCCTTGTATCAAATTAAAATTCTAAGGCTGCCACAAGAAACAAGTGCATTATGAGTATGCGACATTATGTATTAGTATTAGTATTAGTGTTATCGGATTGCTAGATTGCCCCAATCCTCGGGAATAAAAGGAACCGTTCCACAGCCTGTATTTGAATTGACAAAACACTGCCTTGGGAATGAGGATCGGGATGCCCCAAGAGCGTGTCCGTTGGCTGAGGAAGACACCCAGACACCCACAGATGTCCTGGGGATAAAGCAGAGGGATCACAGGATGGGAAGACACCTGTGTTTCATGGAAGCAGCAAAAAGTCTGACGATGAGTCTGGGTTCAGATGGCTGCATCTGTATGCTGTGTGACTTCAGGTAAGTGACTTCAGCTCTCTGAGCTCCCATTCCCTACACAGTGAGTGGGGGGTAGGAGGCAAAGAGTAACTGAAATTACAGATGGGAAAGCAGTTTAGAAACTCCAATGAGTTATTAATGATTTCTGAAAGTCGAAGGGAAGCTAAACGTTCCCTTTGTTGATTTCTACCCTATTCTCCCACAGCCACTCTACTGAAGCCAGCTGCTACCTGTAACGTTTAGTAACAATAACTTGTATTTATTACGCACTTACCAAGGGCCAGGCGTTATCTCATTCAGTCCTACCCTAACTTTATGCAGCAAGTATTATTAACTCCACTTTATAGTCTAGGAGACTGAGGTGGAAGGTGGTACACAAGTTGCCGTAGGATCAGGAAGCGGTACTGACTCACGCCAGGTCTTCTTGTCTTAACACCTCTTCGATCTTATGCCCTATTTGCCTCTAAAATCCGCCTGACATGCTGCTTCCAAACTGTGCTTTGGAAGCCCCAGGGACAGGGGGCTCATTACCACTCCGTCCTCACGCACCACAATGAGCGCTCTCCCCCGACGCATAAAACATTCTCACGGTGATATTATTATCTGCAAGAGTGCAGTGGGCACTCTCCTGAGGTCTATTTCAGAAGCACCTCTTTAAGAGCAAGAGCATTAACAGACAAATGGAGCCTAGCTACAGAAGAAGGCTTGAAAATCTCCGACAAAAATGTAGCACAGCAAGTGAGGTGTGTGCATGTGTGTGTGTGCGTGTGTGTGTGTGTGAGAGAGAGAGAGAGAGGGACAGTAGGGGGAAATTAATCCTCTTCTGCTGATCGCTATTTAAAAAAAGAAAACATTTGCTGGAGAGGAGGCATTTATTCCCTGCAGACGCTGGTGTGGTTTTGAAATATCTCCGCAGAAGGGAAGATGATGAAGGAAATACAAATCTATTAAATGCGCAGGGCACAAGAAAAAGGGGCTTCCATAAAAGCCTTTCTAAACCGTATCAAAGCCTTCTGAGGTCAGCAAGGGCGGACGGAACACTACCAATTAGAGCTAAATGGGAAAGCGGCTCCAATCTCGAAATTAAAGATGAAGGGCGCAATTAACCTGTCTGCAAACGGAAAACATGGCCTGTAATGCTCGATGTAATTTAATATTTTAAAATTATGACCACAAGCATCGAAGGCTCCTGTTGGACAATATAACATGGGCAATAAAAATCTCTGCAGGGCTTGGGCTAGCGTTGGGTGAGAAGGCTCAGGAACGGTGCCAGTCGGGACACGGTGATTTGAAAGCCACAAAGACTGAGCTGGCAGACCTGAGGCTGGGGCTCACCCCGGGACACCAGGCCCGGAGGCTAACAGTGTTCTCCTGCAGTCCATTCTCTGGCCAGCAGGAGCCATCTGATATGGGTTCACTGCCCTTTTGCTGGATGGTTGATGCTGGTGGGAGCTGAAAAGAAGTCAGAGCTTGGAGCGAGAGCTCGGAGGATCCACAGATGATTCCTGGGGGTCCCTTTTTAAACAGTGGTTCTAAGCACGGGGGAGCTTTTAACATGGTTCATGCATAACCCTTAACACAGGCCCCAAGGCCTGGGCCTTGGTCTTCTTTAAAGTTCTCCAAGTTCATTACTGTTGGTACCCAGGGTTAGGAACTGACGCCACATGTTGGGGCATGGCGGTGCACACCTGTGATCCCAGCACTCCGGGAGACTGAGGAAGGAGGATTGCAAAGTTGAGCCCAGCCTGGCTAACTTAGTGATTAGTGAGACCCAATCTCACAATAAAAGGTTTTGGTCTCTAGCTCAGTGCAAATATTTTTTAAAAAGTTGTGGATCCAAAGAGGAAAGGTGGCCATTGGACATGGCCAAGCCTCAACTAGGCTGGCATGAGCAGCGTGGTCCTTGAGGAGGTGCCAGGACACTATGTAGAGGAGAACTCAAGCCCCTCCCTGTTCGCAAAACAGAATTGGGCCCCTGACAAAGTCTCCAAGCACAGACCTGTGGCAGTGCATTGAGGCTGAGTGCTGGGTTTCCTGCTGTGCATTAATATTCAGGGACCCCTCCCCCAAGGCTATGAGCCCCTGTTGGTGACAGCACTGTCCCTTCCCAGTCCTCCAGGTCCTGGGGGGTGGGGCTTAGTCCTGAGTTTACTTTTCTCTTTTCTGCACGACTCTCCTCCTCTTGCCTGGGACACGGGGCAGGGTAGATGACAGGGCTAGGGCACCAGGAAACTCACAGGTTTTGCCCACGGAGTTGACACCCACGGTCACCACTTCCTGGGTCACACCTCGGGCATGGAGCCACCCTCTCTGAGGCTATTTGTAAACTGCAGCTCATTCCAGCGCTCACAGTGCACACCTATCTTACTAGGGGTACATGAAGTCATGTAGGCCAGCAGCCAGGGTGGTGCTGGGCACTGGTGCCACACAGTGGCCCTTCCTGGCCCTGCTGTGGGTGTGATTCTGCTACCACCCACCTGTCCCTGGGGAGCCCTTCTGCCTCCTTCTTTCCTGCATTATTTTCCCTGCTGCTGGTTCATCCTCAAGACCTACTGATTCTTTTTCTCCTCTTGCATCTTCTCCTCAGAATTTAGATTTGCAACCCTCCAACAGGACAACTTTCTCCTCCCGTCTTCTCTCTCCCTCACCAGCTCTCTGAGCCCCTTCTCTACACTGCCCGTCGCCTGCATCCCCCTGCACTGAGAATTCTGCAAAGATAGCACCTGGAACTTCTCATCACCCAGAGGGCTGTGAAATCCCAGAAAAAGCAGTGCTTTTACACTTAATCCTCATAGCAAGCCTGTGTGTGAGATCCTGGTGTCATCTCCACTTGACAGATAAGGAAACTGAGGCATACAGGGGTCACGTCACTTGCTCAAAGTCAAACGTTATTGTCAGAGCTGGGACTTGAACCTAGAAGTTGGCTCCAAAGTTCTGATTCTTCACCACTGGCTTAGTCTGTTTTCTGCTTCTGTAACAAAATAACCCGAGACCAGGTGATTTACAGAGGATGGAAGATTTTTGGCTCACATCCTGGAGTGTGGGAAGTGCCAGCGCATGGCATCATGGCAAGCGGGGGCTCACACTGGAGACTGAGAAAGTGTGCTGAGAAAACACACAACTGCTAATGCTCTCATGAGGTCCTGCCCTCGAGACCTGCCCCACCTCTAAACATCACCAACATATGAATTTTGGGATTTGGTTTCTAATTCAGGAACTGGGGGACACTTTCAAGCCACACAGCCCCTGGGTTGCCCCCAAAGTGAGAGTGTCTCTTAGAGGCTCCCTTTCAGGACAGGATGGACAGGAGGGAAAGAGAGGACAAAGGAGAACCTGAGACAGAGGAGGAGTGGGTCGCTGCAGGAGGAGGATGGCCTGTCACCAGCATCGGGGCCTCAAGGAAGCCACCCGAGTCCCAAGTTTCCCCACCTGTTATTGTCCGCATGGATTACCAGGGACGACAGATCAGCCTGGAGCGAGGCCCACGCTTGTCCGGACACAGTGCAGCCCTCCTCCCACCTGTCCCCAGATGGGCAACCCTAAGTCCAAGAGATCAGACGCCTAAGCCCTTCCCCCAACCTGAAGGAGGGACCCGGACATCCCCAGAGAGAGCGATGGTGGTGGGAAGGAGCAGGAGCCCTGACTCACACACGAGGTCACACGTGAGGGAAGAACCTGAGACCTCCCACCTGGGGCACAGTAGTCACACAGCAAGCAGTGGGTGACCCAGGGGCTCTCCTCTGCTTTCCTCATGGCTGAGCCATGACAGTGCTCGACACCTTGGATGATCTGTCTCCCCTGCACGCTACCCGGTCCCGCTGGTCTCCCCCTATGCTTTCCAGGAGGTGCAGGGTCCTGGCAAATCCTACAGGCCCCTCCTTAGCCCCCTTTGCTGTGAGTGGGCTGAGAACCAAGCTGGGCCTCTTTCGGGTGTCCCTGGGTACCTGCCGCGGGGACCCACCAGGCCCTCCCAGGCCACCTGTTTGTACAGTGAGGCCCTTTGTCCTGCACCACTGTCTCTCTGGCAAAGCTGGGGCAGTGGAAGGTCATCAGGGGAACAGGATGGACGTGTAGACAGTCCCTAAAACTGTCCTGCTCTGAGCCCCACCAAAGCCAGGGAAGGGAAAGCTCTGGGCCCCAGCTCCTGTGGCTGAAATCGCTCCTTGCAAAATTCAGTTCCACAAAGCAAGCCAGCCTGGGATGGTGGGAAACTCAGGACCAGAGCAGTCAGAACAGCACGGAGCAAGGTCCACACTGTGGGGTGAGGGGAAGGTGTCATTCCTATATTTTCTCCAAGCCACACACAGACATTTGGATTCTCCAGGGCTGGGGTCTCCAGAGCAGTCAGAGGAGGATCCATCTCTGTCCCTTGTCACTTTAAGGGGCCCAAAAGACACAGCCCTCCCAGGACAGCCCGCAGAGTTTGCTTTTTAATTTCTCAAATCTCTTCTGACTTTCTGAGTGCTGGGCTAGGATTCGCACCCATCACCACCAATGAGCAATTTCCAGACTGTGTCCTGGGGGGTGTGAGGGTGCTGGGGGCAGGGGCGTTACCGGGAAGAAGCACCAGCAGGTCTCAGGGCTTCTCCTGTCCTGTCCCTGGCTCCAGTAACCGTGCATGCAAAGCTGACCCAAGTGCTTTCTAGGTGGCCGTCTAGGAAGGGAGCCACCTGGGCTGGACAGAGCTGGGGGATAGTCACACACCGGCTAATTTTTGCCCTGTTACACAGTAGGGATATTTGTTCCCCTTAGCTGCAAATTGGGCTGCCATGTAAGATTTCACTTGAAGAAAGAGGTAAACGACTTAAAAATAATTGAAAAGCAGAGCAGCACACCAAGTCGGGTCTGCGGCTTGTGGCTGCGGGACTGGCTTGCAAGAGCTGGGTCTGCTCCATTGCGGAGCACGATGAGACGAGAGCTCTGCCATCTGTGCCAGGGGACAGCGCCAGGCACGTGTGGGGTGGGGGACCAAGCCACTTCGCTGAGTTTGAACTTGTAAATGTATGCTGTTAAAAAAACGGGCAATGGTCCCTTTGATATTAGCAAGATTCAAGTGGTCACCCTCTAGGGCAAAGCTAGGGAAGGTGTTGGTCCCTGTAAAGTTTGGTGTCTGGCCCCAGGGCTGTGACCTGCCCCCCTCCCCCTGCTGGGCAGGTCAGCTGTAGATCCCGAAGCCAGCATGTCAGACCTCCAGGCTGGGCCGAGGAGCACAGACTGGCACTAGCCAGCGCCCAGCCCTTGAACCTGGACCCACAGGCATTATGCGATGGGTTTTCCTCACACCGGCCTCCTTGGGCACCCTGGGTCAGCCTGGGCAGATGGCCTAGCAGGGCAGCTTCAGAGTGGGGGATGTCTGGGGACGTCTCTGAAGTCATTCAGACATCTGCAGGAGCTAAAACAGCAATTTCCTCTTGGCGGCTGGACAGGGAGTTCTCAAGGGACAGGTGGCCCCCAGGCACTCGTGGGCAGCCCTGCTGTTCCCGGCTCTTCCTCCTGTTGCTTGGTCTGCTCAGAGTCAGAGCGACTCTAACCACGGGCTGGCAGTTCACACAGCAACGGGGGGTACCCAGCCCCCAACGAGGGCCAGGTCAGCGCCACCGAGACCACTATGATCTGGCCTGTTCTTTTGAGGAGCAGACAACACCCCAGGCACCTCTGCCCCGTCAACCAGCCCTCTCTATAAGGAATGACAATAACAGCCTCTGTACCATGTGCCAAGCACTCCACAAACCGTTGAATTATCACTGCCATCCCACGGAAGGTGAATCTCGTTTCTAGCTGTTGATTGAAGAAGAAACTGAGGACCAGAGAGGTTGAGTCCAACAGTAAATTAATAAACAGAATACTGAAACCAGCTCAGATGCCCACACCCTTAACCTTGACCAAGCTCTGTAGTCCAGGCCCAATGTGTCTGAAGTAAGTGGGACCCCGGCCCCCAGCCGAGTCCTGGCTCCTGCCTTTGTTCCCTTATGCCGTTGACTCAGCGAGGGCAATAGTGTCCCTCAAGGCACAAGTCTGAGTTGAGCCAGATCCGCTTAGTGAGATTCTCTCTCAAATAAAAAGGGGCTGGCGAATGGAAGCTCAATGGCAGAGCGCCCCCTGGGTTCGATCCCCAGTACTGCCCCCAAAAGGAGCAACAATCTGCTCTTTGAGGGGAGGCAAAAACAATGTCACTCTTTTCATATATAAAGCACACACAGTACAGAACAGGCATGTAGCATATTTGGGATGCTACAAGTTTATGGGAAGTGAAGTTAGGAAAAAGCACCTGGCACATAGTAGGTGCTCAGTAAACGATCTATTCCTTCTGAACCGCTCACTGGAGCCAAAGGGGAACTGGCCACCTGGGAGGTTTTGTATGCCAGCCTCAGCTGCCCAGCCCCCTCCACCCTTTGGCCTTTGGTCCTGTGCTCTTAGCCAGCAATCCTAGGTCTCCCCTGCATGCCAGTCCCCCCTGCCTCTAGACCTGCCCGCTGGGACTTGTTATAGGTTAAACAGGTACAGGTTTAGCTTGGCTCAAATGAAACTTGAATGCTTTGGGTCGTTGTTGTCAATTCTCCCAACACAGGGAAGAAGGTAATTGTCTATTAATGAGCCTATCAACTGAGGCGGGAAGAAAATCAATACCGTGGACCAATCCCGAGTGTTCTAATGCCAGTCAGGACTCCGGGAGCCCGAGCCTTTCAAACAGGTACACGGAGTAATTGGCTTCTCCCTGGTGACCCGTCCCGCGGACTCTACAACTCTCCAATTAACATGTACTGCTGACAGGCACACAATTATTTGGGTTCACGGTGCCCCAGCCAGTGTTTGTTCAATCAGAACTTGCAGATACGTGAGGAGTGCACAGAATAGCAAATGTGGGGCAGGCAGGGGAGACGCCAACAGCCAGGGGCCTTAGAGGAACCTTGCGCTTGGACTTCTGTCTCAGGGAGGTCTTTGCTCCGATGTCTGCCCAGCAGCCCTGACCAGGCCTGGCCCTGAATGGCATTGTCCTGGTCACCCTGGGGAACTCATACGGGGCCGAGCTCATACTAGGAGGGACCATTCCTTCCCTATCCTGCTCCAGTTGGGAAATAACTGGGTCTTTCACTTTGTATAGAAGGCTCTGTCACAGCCTCCACCTGAATCAGTCCAAATTCTCAGGGTCTTGTCCTGGACTTCCCCAGCAGGGTCACTCCCCTTTCCCATCAGCACCCAGAGCTTCCTGCCTTGCTTCTTGCTTGGTACCACACTCATGGGATCATCTCCCTGTCTCCCTATCCAAAGACTGAGTCTTTAATGTCAGGGTCAGGTGGCATCCATTTCAAAGCATTGGTAGATCAGCAGGCGCTCAGAAACTGGTTGTTCAATGATTGTGTGGTTAGAGCAGAGATGCATAGTAGTGCAGCACAGGGTTGGGGTGGATGGGTGGATTTATGGCGGAAGGGAGAGCTGGTTGGAGTAGATAGCAGGCTAGGAATGAAGATGGATGGGATGGTGGAGGACGAGTGAGAGGATGGATGGGACATGCGTGGATGAAGCGGGAGAGTAGGCTGGTGGTGGGTGGGAGGATGGATAAAGGGACCGATGGGTGTGGGATGGTTGGTGCAGAGTAATTAGTTGGTGCAGTGGCTAGGGGTGTGGCCTCCGGAGCCAGAGGTCTTGAGTTGAATCTCAGCTGTAGTGCTACCATTAATAACAAAAAGAGAAGCGAATAGATGGGTGGAAGAATGGAGGAGTGTGTAGACAGCAAGGTGGATGAATAGATACATGGGCGATTTGACAGGAGAATGGGTGCATGGATGAGTTCATGAGTGTGTAGGGAACTGCATGGATGGCTGGTGGTGAGGGGGAGAATGGAAGGAGGAGGGGTTATACTGTATTAAGAGTAGAGAATGGCGATATCACATAGATGGCCCACCCCAAACCACCCCAAGGCATCAGAGCCCACTGCCTGGCGCTCATCCCTACCCTGCCAACACACAGAAGGACTCATGGTTCCCAATGAGAAATATTATTGGATGCCCTTCTCCTAGACACCCGGACCTGGTCAGGTGTGCCGAAATCCAATGAGCCATACGCTCGCTACTGGTTATCCCTCCCACCCTCATGATGATCTCATCATCTCTGCTCTCCCCAGGAAGCAGTGGGGAGCTCAAAGCCCCCGAGAGCCCATGGAAGGTAAAGATTTGAACCTGGGCCTCCTACTTCAGTGTCAAGGTTCCCTCTCCAATGCCAACCTTTCTGGGGTCTTCAGAAGAAGGTTTCATCCTACTCTCAAGGTGCTTACGGAGAAGCCTGAAACTGTGCCATAATTCTGGACAGGAAAATGTTTTCTAGAGATAGCAATTATATTTCTTGTTGATTTCATGTTAGAGCAACTTGGCTGGAAACAAGTTCTCTTTATCAGTTTAGGATCCAACCAGAACCCCCTGCCACCAGCCCACCCAGGTCCTCCTGCATCTGATGGTGAAGCACAGGGCAACCATTCTCCTTTGGCTGCCATGGATGCCACTATCTGATGCGGCCTCTTTCCAGGGAGAGTCTTGCTGCTGGTTACGGGGATGAACCAGCCCAGCTCTGCCCTGTCCCACGGGGTGGGAACTAGACTTGAGACCAGTGTAAGCTGAGACTCCCTTTCAGAGCTTAGCAGGACTTCCGGGCACTGAAATTCTGCCAGGGTCATGGAGGTGCCCTGAACTGTTGGATTCCAGATCTTCTCCACCCAGGCATCTCACACAGTCCCATGTAGGTCCTCTAAGGTCTCTTCCAGTCAGGTTGAGTCTCCTCTTGAGTCAAACTGGAAGACCTTTGAGATACAGTGTCGCTGGGGGAAATAGTTCCAGGACTTTCTGCTGACATTGAAATTCATGAACCCTCAAATCCCTTATGGAAAGTGGTATAGCATTTGCTAATAAGCTATGGACATCCACCCATATACTTCAGATCATCTCCAGTTTATCATAATACCTAATACAGTGTAAGTGCCTTGTAAGTAGTTGTTATACTGTGTTATCTGAAGAGAAATGACAAGAAAAAAGTCTACGTGTGTTAAGTATATGCACAATTATTTTTAAACAGTTTCAACCTGCTGTTGGTTGAAGTTGCACGTGCAGAAGCCAAAGAAGATATGGAGGGCTGCCTGTTATGAATAAATATCTAAAAATGTATGGAGTGTTATCTGATGCTCATGCCACCACTTCAGCAGGTCTTAAAAACAGCCCCAACACAAGCCAAGAAAATCATTCACTTATGAACTTGAAGAGGGAAATTCTAAATAAAATATTGGCTAATGAAATCCAGCAACGCATTCTTTAAAATACACCATGATCACATAATGTTTAGCCCAGAAATGTAGGGTTAGTTCAACGTCAGAAAAATTACATTAAGTCAGCATGCTCACAAATTAAAGAAAAAAAATTAAGAGCCTCACCCTGAAAGATGCAGGAAACGCACTTAGTAAAATTCACTCTCCAACTTCACGACCCAAGCAAACTCTACTTGGCAAGGTGGAAAAATAAGGGAACTTTGCTAATCTGATAAAGTATCTATCACCAACATTTGAGCAGAGATTATATTCAATCATGAAACTTTAGACACAGTTTCACTGATGTCAGGAACAAGATAAAGATGCCTTTTATTGCTGAGTTTGCTGCACATTGAACCTGAGATCCTAATCAAGGTGATACAGAGAGAAAAAAATACGTAACTGCATAAGAATTAGACAGAAACAAAGCTGTCTTCGTTTGTATTTTTATCTAGAAAATCCTGAACTACCTGCAGTCTCATCAGATGAATAAGAGTTCTCCACAACTGCCCAGCAGAAGGTCAATACATAAACATCGATCGCGTTCCTATTCACAAGCAATAACCCGTTCAGATGTGTAATAAAAAGACTCCTTTCGAGACAACACGACAACCTGAAAAGTACCTATGAATAAGCCTGGCAAGGGATACGCCTGACTTTTATGGAGAAATTTACAAAGCATTTCAGTAGGAAATAAAAAGGAGACTTGGAAAGACTGAGGGGACTCTGGGAGATGAGGAGGAGGACGAACAGGCAGGAAGAGGGTTTCCCCAGGCCCACAGCAGGTAGGCTCTGTGTGGGTTGAGATCAAAGTCGAAGGGGAAGGCAGATGATTTGGATTCTGGATTCGGAGCACTTGGGTAAGATTTTCTTCTTGGTGAAGGGCTGTACTTTCATGCCTGCTTATTACAGGCATAGCTAATGCACATGCTATTTTGTTACCAGCCTTTTCCTGGCTTAACAATATAGCACGGGTATTTTCCATATCATTAAGTGGTGTTTGATTTTTTTTTTAAATCATAAAGAACAGCTCTCTAAGGCAGACAAGCCTCGGTATTCCCTTTATTTTGGAGATGAGGGGGACCCTCAGGCATGGGGAAGAAAGGCTTTATTCAACTAACGCCTAGCGCACCCCATCTAAATCCCCCAACCTTCTTGGGATACAGAATTTGTTTCCTCCATCTTTTAAATAAGGGAAGGGTGGGGTGTTCAGCAGCTACACAGCAAGCTGGGGTGCAAGCCTGAGGGGAGGGTCCCGGTTCTGCACATGCTCTGGGAGCAGAGGGAGGAGGCATCCCTGCCTGGCACTGTGCTGGGTAGGCAGACGTGCGTGGAAACCGAGTGCCCACCCCTCCTGGCAGGGTGTAGAACTTGGAGAGCAGCAGTGAAGAGCACCAGGACCTTGTCTCAGTTTCCTGGGGATAATAGCATCAATTATCACAAACTCCTTGGCAGCATAATTCCAAAGCCTGGCCTTTTCCCGTGAGTTTCTATGTCTTAAATCTCTCTCTCTCTCTCTCTCTCTCTATTTATTTTTTGTACTAGGAATCAAACTCATGACCTTGCACTTTCCAGGCAAGCACCACACCACTGGCCCTCTCCTTTTTTTTTTATAAGGCTGCAGTCATTGCACTTAGGGACCACACTAAATCCAAGATGGACTCATCTTGAGACCCTTATTAACTATACAAAATCTGTAAAGATCGTATTTCTAAACAATGTCAAATCAGAGGTACTAGGGGCTAGGACGTGGACTTAATCTTTCTTAGGGACACAATTCAATCCACTCTGCAAAGGCAAACTTGCTTTCGAGTGGAGGGAAATGAACAAAGAAATACAGAGCCCGTGAGATGGAAATCAGTGCTGTGCCAAAGGAGGAGAGAAGGAGGAAACGGGGGACAGGCAGGGCAGCGCTTGTGGTTCTAAAAGGGGTGCTCAGGGACAGCCTCACTGTGAAGGTAACAGTGAGAAACTTGAAGGTGGTAGCGGTTAAGTCATGTAGGTGTCTGCATGGACACCGTTCAGGGAGAGGGACCAGCAAGTACGGAAGCCTGGAGGAGGGAGTACGCCAAGAGAGGCTCCTGCATGGGAAGGAAGGAGAGAGGAATTCCTAGCAGAGGTGCAATCCAGATCACCGAGGTCCTGTGAGAACGAAGACTCTGAGCAAGACGGAAGCCTCTGAATGGTTCTGAGCACAGGGGTTGACATAACTGGAACAATGTCTGCCACATAGAGACGAGTGAGGTTAGAGTGGCACCACCCCAGGTGGGAGAGGCTGGCTTGGACCAGATGGCAATAGAGGGGCTGGAGAGGGCTGGTGGAATCCAGGTCAAGATCTCTGGATGGATGTGTGATGTGGGAAAAAGAGGAGTCCCAGCTGCCAGAGAAGTGTGTTCTGAGCACTTGGAAGGAGGAAACTGCCCCTGAAGGAAGTGGAGAAGGCTGCAGGTGGAGAAGGAGGATGGTGGGAAGGAGAGGCTGGGAGCTGAGTTTGGACATGCTGAGGCCAAGATTTCAGTTAAGAGGAGACGATGGGTAGAGGGTTGGATATTTGAGTCTGGAGTTTGGGGCAAGATCTGAGTTGCAGATGCAAATTTGAGAGTTGGCAGCATAGAGACAATATTTAAAACCATGGGACAGTCATAAAGGGAGTGAATTCAGG
>RJWM01040958.1:0-15171 GCA_004363535.1 Dasyprocta punctata
GAAAGCTAATGTAACTTACATTCGCTGAGTGGAATTGTTAACTTACTGTTCATTGTATGCTACCTAGTTCTTTACAACAAAACACTTATGAAAAATTATGCTTGAGTAAGCAATTACTTGAATAACTATTTTTGTAACATTTTTATATCCAACAAAGCTTTCATCGTTTTTTTGTTTTCATGATTTTCCCTGGCGGGGGTGGGCAAAGTTTGATGTGTGACTATTGTATTTATCATAGAAAATTTTTCTTTTATATGCATGTTAGACCAGCATTCGGTTATTTCTGCTCATGAGTTGTACCCTCTGTCACAGTGCTGGGGCACTGTGGGGTCAAGGGACATGGAGAGAAGCTTTTCTTGCTTCTCAATGTGTAGGAAGCTTATGATATCTGAGACCATTTTCTGAGGGTGGTAGCCATTGTTAACTCCCTATTATCTTGTTTTGAAGTCTGGTATCATTTTCATTGTTTTGTGTTGTTCGGTTCTATTTTGTTTTGTCTGGTTTGATTTTATTATATCTGATGGCATGGGCAGCTATTTCAAAGATAACAAGATGTATTAGGGTAGCCATTTTGGATTTACTATTATCTTGTTTTGAAGTCCTGTATTGCATTCATTGTTTTGTTTTTATTGACTCTGTTCTGCTCTGTCTTGTTTGTTTTTACTATGTTTGAAGGTTTCTGCAGCTATTTTGAAGACGACAAGAGGCATTACGGTAGGCTTTGTTGATTTCCTATTGTCTTGTTTTGAAATTCTGTATCACTTGCATTGTTTTGCTTTGATTGGCTTTATTCTGTTTTATTTTGCTTGGTTTCATTCTCTTTAAAATAAAATTAAAATAAAAGAGACGGGATAAATTGGTAACTTCCAATCCAGTCTGCCAAGCCCTATTGATTGGCTATAATCTTACACCCTTTAAAAATTATTGAACAGAGTACTTGATTTATTTGGGAATGAGGAAAACAGTGAGAATTTGACTGCATTAGTGAGTAGAGGTACTTCTTGACTAACAGCTTAGTTTATATGTCTATCCATAGAGACATACCATGAAAAGATGTGCACATGTTTTGTATCTCGTGGAAATTCGATGTGCAATTAAATCATAGAAACACAGGAGAAGAATGTAAATGGTCTCAAGTTAATGGACTTTTATGATTAATAAGATATGACTGACATTGCCTGTTTATAAACTAGTCAGTTCATTGTGGCCTGTGCATATGAAATACTTTTTGTCGTGTTTGTCTCAAAATTGAAATCTGGAACATATATGGTGGCTTCATTGCTTTTACATACCATATTGTTAGGGAACCAACCAAAAGTAAACATGGAAGACTTTCGTTTACTATGGGAATCACTGTTGAACAGCAGAGAAACTCCTTAGTGGGTTTATGATAATACCCAATGAGTCAATCAGAGGGTTAGAAATAAATTGGAGATCAGGGAGAACTCAGTGTCTGTCATGATAGTGTTCTCTTTGCAATTAATTCCAAGAGATTATTGCAGGCTCAGGGGCAACAAACAATATGTGTTACATCAGTATATATCATTCAAAACTTGTTCATTGTTTAGGCAATTTAAGAAATGCATTTTTGTTGTATTTCAGGTAATGTTGAATTAGAATAATTTTATTTTTCTGAAAGAATCAACGAAACAAGTTTAGAACTCTATGTAACATTGCTTTTCACAATAGGGGAAACAAAATTCTTCTCTAACACTCTAATATTTGTTGATTTTTATTTTTTTATTTTTATTTTTTTTGTGGCACTGGGGATTGAACTCACAACCTCGCACCTGCCAAAGTAGGTGCTTCAGCCACTGAGCCAAACTTCCAGCCCTGGTTTTTTTGAGGCAGGGTCGCACTATGTAGCTCAGGCCAGCCTTCCACTCATGTTGTAGCCCAAGTGGGCCTCGAACTCACAACACTCCACTTACCTCAGCCTCCCGAGTGCTGGGATTATGTTGATTTTTAATTTAATTTAATTTAATTTAATTTTATATTTTTTGGTCCTGGGGCTCAAACTCATGACCTTGCACTTACCAGGCAAGCCACCCTTCTTTTTGCTATGGGAAGCTGATTTTTTTCTGAAGTATAATATTTTCTACCTTCAAGAATGCTATTCATAAGATGAATTTAAAAAGAAAACAGCAAGCAACAGAAATGGATACTAGATCACTTAGGTGTAGTCCTCGATTTGTAACTCCTGATTTCAATGGAATCCCAGAATTTGAATCTGGAGATTGTTATCATGAACAGTACAACAGACCATTTTCTGTTGCTGTAGCAAAATATCTGAGGCAGAGTAACATACACAGAACAAAGGTTTGATTTGCTCACACTTAGGTAAGCCAGAAGTCCAAGATCAGGTGACCCCATCAGGGTGGCTAGTGATGAGAACCTGGTTACATCAAATATGGTGGATGGTGTCATGGCAGAGCTCATATGTGAGGGAGAGAGTAGCCACATGGCAAGATGGAAGGCAGAATTCAGCAGCTACCCTGCTCTTTCTATAATAACTGTCTGCCTTGGAAGCTAGTGAAGGTCACCCAAGAAGCACATTAATGCCTTCCAAGGATGGGGCATCCCATGACCTCACCATCTCCCACCTCTTAAAGGTTTTGCCACCTCAGTACTACTGCACTGGGATCTCACTTCCAGCACATCAGCCTCTGGATGGTACACTCAAGTAAAACCCAGTTCATGGCAAGCAGATTTAAAAAGTTCTGTAACAGCTAAGAAACAGCCACCTGCTAGCCCATCATCTGCTTATTCTTTAGGACAGTTGTGGGAAAGATCTTGACATGCAATCCCAGCAACAAAGCTTGGTCAGGATTTGAGCTTGAGTAGATATAGAACAGCTACTTCTCTTTTTCTTGTGTACTTCCAGTCACCCTGGAAACAGAGCAGAAAATATTAGTACCTAAAGATACCATATGGAGATTATATAATCCAATCTCATTTTCCTTCTCTTTTATCCTTGTTATAGTGCATCCCAGAGAGGGCAAAGATAGGGCAGGAAGGCCACCTCCTGCTTCACAATCAGTTTAAATAAATACCAAGCTGTTTTCCAGTATTGGCTGCAATGCAAAGGCAAAATAGTTGATGACTGAATGTTACTAGTTAAAAATTTTTTCTACCATACTTTAAACATTACTAACAATTGATTTGAATAGTTGTTTATATAAGAATTCTCATATAAGGGAATTTTTTAATAGGTTCTTCACAGTATTCATCTTTGGTAGCCAAGCGGGAGCATTTTACTTGCTCAAATAAAACTGTACCTTGAACTTCAGGGATGATCTGAGTATTTAATTACTGTTCTTTTTCTCCTGTATCATGGTCCAAAATAAAATATTTTCATTCCACACATCACACCCATCTAGAACACAGTGAGAATTTTAACTTTTGTATTTTTCAAAGTAATGCCATAGCTAATTCAATATGTGCCAGTATATATTTTGTTTGAAAAAAAGAAATGTAATCTAAATAGGCAAAGATACAGAAATTTTAGGGCAAAGTTTTCCATCAAATTTTCATAGTATAGGCCCACTAATAGGTATTACGTCAGTATTAAGGGCAGCACATTTATTAAAAGCAGGTGTTAGAGGAAAGGAAATGCAAAACTATTTCTGGTCCTAAACTATGTTTGTCAAATGTTGTGCAGTAGTTTCCAAAGGTGACACAAACAGAAAGGTTTTCATTAGCCTGGGCCTGGGGGAATGGACAAAAGGTAAACAGGCTTGTCTTAGTTTTGACCTAAAGTGTTTGCTATGGATACATGTCTGACAGTTCATCAACAGCCCTGAAGATAAACATCCTGCCCCTCATTAAAGTCAATTTATGTAAGGCAACAAGGGGCCAGCCAGCCAGGTTATTTACAGGGCATTCAAAATCATAGCGATTAAATGTCAGTTTCTGCAAGAATTATGTTAATACCATAGTTTACACCCTAAAATCATACTTGCACACTAACAGAGGTTCCTTGTTGGTTCTGCCCATGACGTCACATCACTGGTGTGGGGTGTCTTCCAAATACACAGACACCCAGTCATATGACTTCAAATCCTGTATTAAAGTGTGTTACTTACATACTGATTACATTACTCAATACACACTTACCCTGGAAACTGTCATCTTAGTCTGCCTCCTGGCTCCCAATTGTGACAATGGCACCTTACCATAGTGCAAAGATTGCTTAAGTATTACTCTGGTTACTTCAGGGATACTGGCAATGCCCTCCTGGGCAGAGTGGTACAATGGAGCAACTCAGATATAGGAACTGGGCATCTCATGTTGTTCGGGGAAGAAATCTTATTAGAAGGTTAAAAAGTAGACAGTGCTTTTTGAAGTATGTTTCTTGGGCTAGTAGGTAGAAAACAGAGATTTCTTGTCTTCAGATTTACTGAACTGGAATTTCCAAGGATGATACCAAGAATTATTCATTCTCAATATGTTTTCCAGGTAATCCTGGGGTTTCAGGAGGAAAGTCAGTACTATTGAGTCGGGTGATTTCCTGGTCTTGTGAGTAGCTCAGGGGGAAACAGGCATTTCTAATGCAAGAAATAGAAATTTCTTGCCCTGGGTAAAAAAAGGGCATTTTTAAATGCAAGATCAGTGTTTGTTAATGTGTGGAGGCCAAGGGGAGGTGCTGACCCTTTCCATTTCTTTCTGTATGATGTGTTTACTTTGGTTTTCAATTTTTTTCCTGTGTTACTGATGTCTTTATTAACTTGTAAGTCCACACAACTTAATTAGAGAAAATGAAGGTGACATCTTAGGGAGTCTGTCTTTCAACTTTCCCTCCCATCCCAATCAGCAGCATGGAATTGTGTTCCACCTGAATGTTCTCTGATAATTTTTTTTTTTATTTTAAAGATAGTAAAATCCAACAAAACATAACAGAACAAAGTCAATCAAAACAAAACAGTAGAACTGGTACAGAACTTCAAAGAAAGATGCTAGGAAAACAATAGCTACTATAGTATATCTTGTTATTTTCAGAATAGTTGACCACTCCATCAGGTATAGTAAAATCAAACCCAAACCAAAACAGAATAAAACCAATAGAAACAGAATATGAAATAAAGCAAAAAAAAAAAATCAGAATAAAGCAAAACAGTGAGAATAATATTGGCCTCAAAGACAAGACAGAAGAGAATCCCCCATATTTGCTACATTGCATACTGTCATCCTCCTGAGAGATGCTCAGGCTGCTGGCCCCAGGCCTGCAAAATCAACCAAACAATACAAGCATTTAGTTGTTTTATGTACCATAGTTGCTATCAACTTAGCCAGTTCTCCCCACCAGCAGGTTGCTGGGGGCAGGGGTAATGTCCTTGATTCTCAGTCCACACGCCCATAGGCCTATGGGAGGCACATCTCTTTCTCTTCCTGGAGTCTGCGCAAGTTGTGCACACTCACCAGGAAGGCAAGCTAGTTGTCTTCTGGTTGGATACTCCCTGACCCAACATGGAGGGGTTTCGAAAGGCACATCTCTTTTTGTTCTCTGATAATTTTATAGTTCTCTTAAACATCTGTAAGTTCTGAAGGATTGTGTTACTTTTGAGAAATCTCTACTCTTGCTTTATTGTACCTGGGCTCCTGAAACAAAATACCAGAGGTTGGGTAACTAACGAACAACCCAAATTTATTTCTGTAAGTTCTGCCGCTGAGAAGTCCCAGGTGAAGATTCCAGCAGATTCGACATCTGGGGAGGGACTGTTCTGGGTACACAGAAGGCACCTTCTTGCCATGTGCCCGTGTGGTGGTAGGGGTGATGAACTCTCGTAAGCTTAGTTTACCGGAGTAATTATCCTATTCATGAGGGTTCTGCCCTATGACCTAATCAGCCCCTAAAATTCTCTTTTCATATCATCACCTTGGGTTATATATTACATTGGGGAAGGGCACAAATATCCAGACAATAGCAACTCAAATAAATCTGGAGAAATATTCACTAGCTCTAGATCTTTCTAGTTTGGTTACAACTCTATCAGATTTAGCAGGTGGTCTTTGTATTAAGTGTGCTTTTGTGCAGAGGGTTTGGTTATTGTTTTAAAATATTTTTGAAGATGATTTTATTTTCTATTCTTATTGTGTTTATTATTTTTATTTGATTCTATGGGGCCTAGTAGAGTACAAATATCTTGGCTTTGCTATCATTTGTTGAAAATCCTCAATATCTTCATTTTTACTATTTTCAATTTTTATTGTTGCACAAGCTACAATCTATTATTTTTTCAGCTTACCCCTAATTATAGATTATAGCTTGTCTATAGTCATACAATCATATTCTTCTTTGCAGTTATGTATTCTATGCCAGTGTAGTATACTGGAATGAAGAGTTAAGTCTACGAGTTAACTCAGTTTGTTTCTATGAGTGAGTTAACTTGGTTTGGAAATTACAATTTCTACATCTATTTCCCTTCCTGGAGTTTGGTAGATTAAAATTAGATACATTTATTTAAAGAAATTACCATATAGTTAAATCTCTTTGAATGATATTCTTCCTTTTAAATTTTCTTGAATGCTTATAACTTTAATACACTTGCTATTTATTCGAGCTCATGGAACTATATATGGATCTAAGGGGTTTTCATGTTTGTTAATATAGAATTTTTAATGGGTCATCAAATATGATTTTTCTTTCTTGTTTGTTACTGAAGTTCATCACATCTAATTCTTGAAAACTTCCTTCCACTATTTGAAATTTACTCTGTTTCCTTGTGTCCTAATCTGTAATGGTTTTTGGTTGTAATGATTTTTAAAAGACATACAATTTGTAACAATTTAGTTCATCTTCCTTCCTTCATAAACAATAATATCATACAAGGAAGGCCTTTATGCTGTTAATGCTAGACTGTTGTGAAAGGAAATCCAGCCGGAGGACTCCCAGGCTTTTTCCAAGATGACTGAGCTCTATCAGTATGGGGACCTGGTATTTACCTCGGCAGACTGGAGTCCTCCTATTGCCTGATTTCTATTCCAGATTTCCATGGGATCACTTTAATTTTTGCTCTTAAATTGAAAGTAAATTAGTTTTCTTGGTGATGATTTCTCAATAATCAAGCAAGATATGAATGTATCCATTTACAGTGCATAATAAATCTCTGAATGAATGATGAGTATAAAATTCATGTTCACTCTGCAGAAGATGCCTCCTACTTTCCCAAACAATCAAGGTAGCTGTCCAAATATTATTTATTGGCTATAAATAGAAAGCAAAGATGGTTGAATATTTCAAAAATCTTTTCATTTAAGGTGCAGGAGTCTTGCACAAAACAGTCTTGCCTCATGACAGTGAAGTATTTATTCTCCCAGTGAACAACATGTGAAAAGTTCAGGATTTTTGCATATATTTGATTTCATTGCTAATCTTTTATGCATTGTTTTTTTTTATTTATCAATCTCACAAAGTATCGGGAGCACATGTATCCTGAAGCTACCATGGCTACCATGACCTTGTGTGAATAAAATCAAATTATTTTAGGACTTTTTTTTCTTTCAGACTCTATTTTTCAAATATTTGGGAAATATTTACTGATATTTGAAAACAAAATAGCTTCTCTCTAGTTTATACTACAGCTTTTATGAAAACTAGTTAGTTCTAAATTTTCATGTACCTCATCTTTTCTCGAAACATATTTAATGGTGTGTACATTTTTTGACTTAAATCATTTTGTCACAGTTTAAAGAGGACTTATCATACCAAAAAGAAATTCAGAAAAGGAAGTTTTATTTAGAATGGTGGAAATTTGAGAAATCATATGGAATCTAGGGATTCAGTCTCCACACAGACTGTCAATAGAAGCATAGATTTCAAACCAACTGGAGTAATGAATGGACTGCATGTATTCCTGTGTTCAACAGATAATGAATTTCTGCTTGCTCCTGTGCTGCCCCCTGTATATCATACGTTAACTCAAAATTCATTGTCTAATTGCTTGCAGATTCAACTCAAGGCACTATAATTTTGTTTAGTGCGTCTTTTAAAATAAGCTAGGTGCATGAACTTGTCTCAGAGACAAGGTGAATTTGTATGACATTGTTAGCAAATGTTGGGTCTACAAAAAATGATAACCTTAGTGAACTGATAGCATTTATTTCTGGCAGTAAATAGATATCAGAACAATTACCTTCTCAAGTCACTCTTGAAGTCGTATCAGTAAAGTCAAGCCATGTATTATGGGAAACAGATTATATGTTTAAATACTGTATGGGGGGCAAGCACCTAATTAACACAAGCGATATAAAACCAAGAAGGTACAAATCAATGATGAGGGAGGGCCTGAAGACATTCCTGTTTTACACTCTTGGGCTTTGTTTATCCAGTCTATGACTGTATTGATAGAATGACTCAGAACTCATTCTGATTTATTCGTGAAGGTTCAAGAAAGTCGAGTCAGATGAGAAGCTTCTGCAGTTTCTTGGAAGTGCTTTTGCCTGGGTACTCGGAGACATCAATGACTATCAGACCTCAAAGGAGTCCCCGCCGTATTTTGCTTCCACCATTTCAGTCATGTCACCCACACGCAGTTAATTCCTGCATTTCTGACTTCCATGGTGCCAAAACTGCTTTACCCACGTATTCTGCAGGCTCAGGGAATGACTGTTCTTGGAGGTGGCCCAGAGTCCTAGCTGATGGCAGCTGGTGCACTTAGTACACTGCCGCCCTTGTGGCTGAGATGAATATTGCAGTTTTAAAATGCTTGGGAAATAGCTCTGTGCACAGATTCCTCCCCGTGTATTTGCCAGGAGGGCCAGACTTCAAATGCCTGTGGTTAAACCCGACTTGATAGAGTTGTTTTCCCTTCCATTTCTCCATTATTTATTTATTTATTTATTTATTTATTTATTTTTAAACTTCCTTCAGCATTGCCTTTAAATCTCATCTCTGGCTCTGCTTCTGAGTGAACCAGTATAAGACAATAATCAAAATGAATGGAGAACTCCAGGTCTGCAATTTATTAAGCAGAAACTGGTATATATTTTGAAGAGCTATCTATGAAATTGAACAGAAAAAAGCACTCTCTCTGTCTCTTCCTGTTTCTCTTTCTCTTCCCTTCTCTTCACTTTTCTCTTTTCTCTTCCTCTCCTCTTCCTCTCTCTCCTCTCCCTTTTTCTTCCCTTCTTTCTTTCTTTTCTCTCTCTCTCTTTCTTTCTTTCTTTCCAGGAGTTGAACAATTGAAGTCAGGTCCTTTGCACTGAGCTATATCCCCAATCTATTTTATTTTATTTTATTTTATTTTATATTTTGAGACCAGATTGGCTAAGTTTCCCAGGCTAGGTTTGAACTTGTGATCCTCTTGCCTCAGACTCTGGGATTATAGGTGTGTGCTACCATGACCCACTGAAAGTATTTTCATTTGAGCAAAATGCAGCAAATTGTATTCTGGGTCACACTAAGGCGAACTTTGGTAAGAACTAGACCTTGATATTTTGACCAGTTTTGGCGAGTTGTGGAGGCAGTATCTCTTCTTCCTAAGATTTATATTAGAGATTAAGAAAGGATACAGCTGAAAAGTAGGCACAGATTGCCATACACCAAGTTTATCAGCTTTCTTGGTCCAGATAGGAAAAGTAAGTATGCTATAGTCTGCAGGAATTTTCTTATTTCAATGCAATCACTAAGTACATGGCTAGAAAATGGCATCATTTTCAAACTTTTTGATCCATTTAATAGTCTCCATTTGGACTTACTTGGCTTGATTTCTAAAGGCAGTTTATTATAATATTAAAACTTAATCTGTGGCTCAGTGACCTGTGCCCAGTTTCCTTATCCGAGCTGCTCTGCTGACCTATCTAGGATTTTTGTGTTGTTGTTGTCACTTGTTTCACTACCAAGCTGCTATGACCCTACCACTCACTTGGAGCCTTGCTGTAGCCTTCTAGCCAATCTCCTTGATCCTGAGACTTCCTCCCATGAGTGTCGACTCTGTAGGCAGGGAGTTATTTAGAATATACAAACGTGAGCAGAGGACTGTTCATCCCGCACTCCCAGTGGATCCACATTACACACCGAGTAGCCGAGACTTACCATGACCCGCAAGGCTAAATTCAGCCTCATGCCCGGTTTCCTCTCAGACCTCCACTGTCCTGCTTCCCTCTGTTTACTCCCTCCCGACCCATCAACATCCCTGCTCTTTCTTGAACACACCTCTGCTGCAAGTGTCTTGTGTCCAGATAGCTTGCTTACAGACGAAAGGGTAAGATTTTATAGCAAATAAGGAAAGTCATTATAAAAGAAAAAGAATGGCTAATGTAGATAAATATTAAAAAGTTAGAGTACGAAAAAAAAAGTACAAGCACAAAATAAAGGTAAAGTACTAAAAATATGGAAGTTTAAAGTAGTCTTTAAAAAAAAATCACCTGTCCATTTGAGCGAGGCTAACAAGCTGGTCAAGGGGGAGCCCTGGTGTGGCTACGAGGAGCTCCACGCGGAGGCCTCAGGGAGCGAGGGGAAAGGAGGAAGTGAGGAACAGGAGAATGAAGACGTATTTTAACATTGTGAAAAGAAAATAATGATCTCCTTGAATATGGAATGAAAATAATAAGGCAAGGGGAACTTATAATTATTTCTTAACGTCTATAAACCTCCCCCCCACCTTGTAATTCAAAAAAAGATAATAGAAGCCACTCAAGCATTTTATTGCTGTAAACACAAAAGTTTGGAAATACAAACCATCTTAAAATAGGCAACAGATGAAGAAGCTAGGAACTGGCACCCAAATAGTCCCAAACCTTTCATACTGACACTGGAAGGGAAGCATCTTGTTTTAAACATCACCAAAGATGAATGTCAAAGTTTTAAAATGCTTGGAAAATAGGCAGCAGAAGAAAAATAAGACTAAGCACAGTTTAATCATACAGTGTTTAGTAATTTAAATATAACTAAATGGAAGGGAAAGTAGACAATCAAAAAATAAATTATTTATTATAGGCTTTTTGACCTAACACATTGAATAATCTGAATTTCGTGGGAACTACTATACATTTTGGGGCAATACAGAGTAGGCCTTAAAATGCCAGGAATTCCTAAACATGGTTAAAAATGATTAAATATGCATGGGAAAGTATGTCTAATTCTTTAAAAAGTTTATTTTGTTTTTAAATGTATTTCCAAAATTGCCATGGTTATTTTTGCCACTGATCACACCTTCAATTTCCGACAAAAGACAAAAAGTGTCACAAGTGTTATACCTTGGTTTGACTGACTGACAATCAGATTTGCATATGAATTCAGAAATAAATTGTGCAGCTAAAAGCATCCACTTAATATAAAAATGTAATTTTTGAAGATATAGTTAAAATTTTGTTAGAGCATTATCTGGAATAAAAACTACAGCACAATGCTAAAATCTTTCTACATAAATGAAGAGCTGATATCCAGATGAAAGTATATCAATAATCCTAAAAAGGTAGTTTTCTGTAAAATTTCAGTGCACATATAGTTACATCAGTCCTTATGCATGGAGTACATAATAAGTAGCAGATGTGTCTGAAATTCAGAGTCAGAATAACTCAAGATAGTATTTTCATTGATATTAAATGGAACAGCATTTGAGATACATTCATTTTTGCTCCCGAGAATTATTTCTTTAGAAATTTACAAGTATAAATATTATGACTTAGTTGCAAACCATATAGGCATAACATTAAATTGCTATCTATTCCTTCTTCCTTTTGTTAAGAGCAAGTTGACCTAAGCTTTAACTAGCAGTATGAAACTAAATTATAGCTATTTATTTATAAGATGATTTCCATGACTCTTCTAGGTCTATGGAATAATGCACGTGAGTTACAGTAAAGCATCTAAAGATAAGAACAAAGGCTGCTCATTGAAAATATACCTTTAAATAAGTTTTAGAATGTTTGATGTCTTTTAAAAGTAATTTTAAAATTTAGGACTAAACAGAACATCATCGTACAATTCTGAAAAAAAAAATTATTTGAAAGTATCTTCCTAGAAAGATGGATGATTAATACTACCACTTAAAATTTGGATTCCCCATAGTTTTATAAATTAAAGGATCTTAATAACAACAGTTTTTAAAGATAGTCACTCTGTCATTTGTTAGACAGTCCTCAAAAATATATCTGGAATGTTTCAGGTATTTAAGAAAAGACTTGTTCTGATGTATCAGGACAACACTTATGTTTCCTGTGGTCAAATATCATTCCCTTTAATTAGGTAATATTAAAAATAATTAATAATTATTTGTATTCCTAGTTACACACAAGTGTATTTCAATAAATTGTCTTTTGTTTTTATTTCTGGAAAAATATTTCCCATTCTTAACACAGTCCCCTAAATGACAGAAAAAATGAAAGAAAGACTCCCTTTGAATGACTTTATTTACACCTCCATGTTTTAGCATATTACAGATTATTAAAATTTTACATATTCTACAGAGCTAAGGTAAGATGTATATTGTGACTTTTATCATTTTAATCTCATCTGCTATCATATGGAGCAAATTAGGTAAAGTAATTCACTCCCAGTCCTCTGTGACAAGCTTTGGAAGTTGAATAATGATTATTTGAATTCATAACACCCTGAAACATTTGAGTAGCTGATTAGGAGAAATATCTTACAAAAGATGTATGCAATTCACAACTCCAGGAGGAAGAATTGTTTTCTAATTTTATTTTGTTGTATCCAGTCTCACTTTAGTAAACTTACATTAACAATGAATTTTAAGAAGACAAAGAAAAAAAAAAACCAAACAACTCCTCTACCATGAAATGGTAAATTCACCTATTTCTTAGAATGTGTTGCTTTGTTTTAGAGATTTGTAATCAGGAAACATGATACAGCAAACACACAGAAATAATACATCATAAATAGCACATTACTACATTTTGAAGCTAGAAAAATATATCATGCCATACTATTTGTGTACTATCTATAAATCAGAACATTTATAAACCAAGAATTTATTGACAAATCAAATCAGGATTTTAAAATTTATGCTAGAGAAAAATTTTAGTTAGGAATAAAATAAAAAAATAAAAAAATTAATAAAAAAACTTTAGGGAGTGAATGAAATGGATCTGTCTAGTACTATTTTATTCTTTCCAACACAATATCATCAACTCTGTAAAAGGTTCATGGTTGACCACTTCAAAATGGCGACAGAGAGTTATTAAAAAGTACTGGGGCCAGAGATACAGCTCAGTAGCACAGCGCCTGCTTGGTAAGCACAAGGTCCTGAGTTCGATTCCCAGTATGAAAAAAAAAAAAAGAAAGAAAGCACTAAACTCACAGCGAACAGTTAGTTCGACTATTGCTTTACTGAACAATTCTTTACTAACTTTCCCCATTTAAAACAGTTTGCATGTTCTAAAAACATTTTTTTAGGGTCCCCTTAAAAATTTCCCCCATATCTTAACCATGCTGCAAGCTTTCCCCACAGGTCAGTTTAGGTAACTCATTTTAACTTTGGAGCTATGTAACAAAGAACTGGATACAAATGAATAACACTTGCTGAAAACATAATCTGACAGTGCAGTGCAGTTTGCATCTGCTTAACTGGGAGGTTACTACCCACTAGTGATGACAATCATGTCACCTATCACTTGACTCAGTCTTAGGAGTTTTCCTTTATGATTAATTTGCAACCATAGCGGTAAAGAGAAAAATGAGTGTGATGTCTCATAACCTCCCCAGGAAGCAATATTCTTCAAGATCACAGCTTCCGTTAACCCTAAACCAGGGTCAGGAAAAATCTTGACTCTTAATGGCAGGCTCCCCTTGAGATTCAAGCTCAGACACTGCCAGTTTCCCCTGCACAAATCTCATTTTGTGGCTAATTTCTAATGGAACTGTCCTCCTGGGGCACAGATCCTAATCTGATGTTTATTTTGTCTCATGCAGTTAAGGGCAGTCAAGGCCACAGAGCTTGGTGGCTGTAGACTTGAGTAAGTAATCAGATTCTTCAGTGGTTAACCCTGTTCTGAATCTGTGGTTGAAGTTCTATTTACATTATCTGTGAGATTGACAGGGCAGAATTTCAGATTACATATGGCAATGTATTGCATGTTTAGTTATTTTTGAATACTGCCTGATTTATACGGCAAATTATGGGAACATTATGCCAACTGCCATATTAAGGGCGGTACTTTTACAAGATCACATTTTATTTACTCTACATGCCGGCAATAAACTACAGGCCACAGAGACACAAAGAAGACCTGGTAGACCACACAGGCACACAGAAGTCATGCCTCAAGTTTTAGTCCATTGTCATGAGGTCATTAATATTGCTATAAAGAAACAGTTTACAAATGTACAGAGAACTCTGTCCCCCATGGCAATGTTTCCATTTCTTTTTCTTGTTGTGGTTTCTCACAGCAAAGTGGAGCTTTTAGCACCTAGCTGTGCATCATAAGTTGCATTATTAGATTTTGGGTGGTGGGAATTGAATCTGAGCCTGAATTACCAAGAGCAAGAGCTCTGGGATGCCAGCTACTTGGTGTACTGTACCGTACTGTACTTTGTGATTCGACTTCGAGTCGTGCTAGGGGAGGCGGATCCCAAGGTCTGGGTAAAGTGATGGTCAGAGGAATTCCTCGTGTGGCTGATGGTGGCTGTCCCCACCATGCCACCACTCGGGCCTCCACCTCCACCCAGGCCACCCAGCCCGATGCCACCACCACTCACGCCACTGCTGCCTATGCCACCACTTATCCCAGTTGCTCCACTAATTCCACTAATCCCAGCGCCAGAAACAACCCTCTCTGTCATGATCACGTTGTGGGTATTGGATAGATCTGGGTGCATATTCAGACTGCCTATCATGCCAGAAGTTGGTTGGATGACTCTTTCTGTCACTACCACATTCGAAGACTCAATAGGTGTAGGGATAGTCAGAGTGGTGGGTAGACTCGAACCTGGCGCTATGACCCTCTCCGTCACTATAACATTTGAGCCATCTCTCAAGTCAGGCATCTCTAACATTCCATGCAAATCGGCGCCAGAGATCGGGCCCACCACTCTCTCCGTCACCACCACGTTGGGTGCGTGCAGGTTATCATGAAGGTGGACAGAGGGCTTCAGAGTGCCAGAGGTGGTGTAGGACTCGGTTACAGTGACATTACCGTAGCCCAGAGGGTCGGGAATAGGCAGAGGATGATGCGTGCTAGGTCCCGAGGGGTAGGTACTCTCAGAAATGA
>RJWM01040960.1:0-15168 GCA_004363535.1 Dasyprocta punctata
TTCATTTGTCTTTCAGTTATGAGCAGTGTGTTCCAGACTTCCAGGAGGTCTTCACGAGCTATTAGTCAAAGGTGGGTGGTGGATAGGAGTCTTTTCTCAGTCTCAAGGAGCACAATTTGAAAGTGGAATGGGTGGGCAGGAATCGAGCAAAGGAAAACGTTCTGCTCACCCAAAGAATGTAAAGTAAAACTCCAAGAGGTGGTCTCGCAAAGCATGAGCAGTTTGTGAAAAAGAAAAGTTTGTTTTCTATTTTAGGACCTAAAATTAGTTGGTGCTATTTCTGAAAATTCATGTTTGTCATCAAGAACGGGATATGCATGCCCCAAGTATTATTCTCTGTCTACGTGGAAGAATACGAAGGCCTCTTTTCAATTCTCATTGGTGGTGACACCTTAAAGAGGACCAGGATGGGGTACTCATGTCCCCCACAGTTCAGGGACACTGAGAGCCCAAATTCATCATAGGTCAGTTTGTTGAGTACTGTAGTGTCATCCTGGATGGAATGACTGAGCCTTCACTAACCAAATTCTTGGAGAGCAAATGGGGTTGGGAAATCCTGGGGTAACAGACAGTCCCCATGGGTGGGGAGTGGAACTTCTCCATCACAGGAGGGGAGGCATCCTGGACATTTTGTGCCACTCTCGCAGAACGCCGCAGGCCGGGTAATCTATAATGAACAGAAATGTATTGGCTCACAACTGTGGAGGCTGAGAAGTCTAAGCTCAAGGTTTGGCAATTGCCAAAAGACCTCCTGCTGCAACATAATATGGCAGAAATCATCATTTTATGAGGAACCCATTCCCAGAATATCAATATTAATCCATTCCTGAAGGCAGGACCTGATCACCTTGCAAAAGCCCTGCCTCCTAATACTGTTACACTGGGAGTGAAGTTTTCAATACATGCTTTCTGGGACACATGGTCAAACCATGGTAGCACCCAGAGACTGGAGATTTGAGGGAGACTGTCACTCTGAGAGACAAGGGGACAAGATCATGACCTGGAGTGTCCTGCAAAATGTGTGATTTCTTGCATGGTTTTCCTTGTAAGCACAAGAAAAAATGGTATTTGTGTCCTTTAAATAATCTCCATTGCATTTTGGAACTTCCTCTAATTTCTCCACGCTTTATTAAATTCAAATATATTTACTCATTTTTGTGTGATGATGTTGTAAAGAGAGGAGGAACACTTTCTCCACTTCTTCTGCACATGGACTGGACCCCTGTCCAGATGCTGGGGTTCTAGGGTGACTCACCTAGTGATGACCTGAGTTACAGTCTGCACAGAACCCAGAGCTGCCGGAAAAGAAAAGAACTCAGAGACGGAGACCAGGGAACTCAGATGTGGGGGAAGGGAGACAACACATTCTCCCAATTCCAGAGAAAAACGACCCTTAGATGACACTATGTATTCCTTTATTGTGCTGATGAATCTTGAGTGTCAGCTTGGCTAGATGAAGAGATGCCCAGACAGGTCCTTGGACTGTGAAATCACTAGCATCATCAGTGGGTATCCATTCATGAGTTCATAGCTGAATGGGGGTTATTACAATGTGAGGCCTCATTGGAGGAAGTGGGTCATGGGAGTATGAGCTTGGGGACTGTGTCTGGTCCCTGACCCCTTCCTCTCTGATACTCTTCCCCTGCTGTTGTTTCCCAGTTGCCATGAGGTGAGCAGCTTTCCTCCACCATGCCCTTCCACCATGATGTCTGCCTCGAAGCCAGCTGACAATAGACTGAGCCCTCTGAAACCATGAGCCAAAATGAACCTTTCCTTGACATCTCTAGGTAGCAGGAAGATATATAAGTGGAGCCTCCCCATAAACATGAGGACATATCTGGCAAAGAGAAGGCAGGAAAAATATTTTCAGGCAGTGGAGATGGAACCCAAGGCCTCACAGGTAGAGAAGCATTGAGTTACATCCCACAGTTCAGAAAGTAGAAACTGTAAGACCAGAGATACCATTTGGAAAGCCTGAGCAGCGTGAAAACCGCCCTGGTGGCACAGGTTTTGGAGACATAAACCATGTCCTAGCCTTTTATTTTACACATGAGGAAACTGAGACGCAGAGAGGGGTAAGGGCCACTGAGATCCCATGGCTGGAACCCACTTCTTTTGACTCCCAACTTAGGTCTTGTTTGTGTTTTCAGTTTTCCCAGGTGTCATTTTAACCCTGACAATTTGATCCTAGGCTGTGACAACCCCATGAAAAGCCATTCGTGGGAAACTGGGGTACTCATCAACCAATACTCTTTTATTGGGCTTCCTGGTGTCCATTAAAGATAAGTTTTATTATCTTTTCCCTTTTTTTTTTTAGCAGAGTAATTACCAGTGTTTGTGTAGACAGAGAGTAGGATCTCTGAGGCAGAACTCCCCTCTTTGTTTGAATTTATTCAAAGAGCACTGTGTGGGCAAAGGGTATCAAATGGTTTCCATTGAAAAGGGAACTTGAGATAGAGCCACAGGGCCTGGCTGCATTCCTCTGGCCAAGCAAGGCCCCTGGGGACAGCCCAGCCCTTTCATTGAGGAGACATCTGTCCATGGCAAAGGTGACCAGGCCCTTAAGAGGAAAAATAAAACTGAGAAGAGTTGTGGAAACATCCATGAACTAGGTGAAGTGGCCCCTTTAAATGGTAATCCACTACCCTGGAACAGTAAATAGGGCGGAGACCATGACTCTTAGAGCTCAGGCTAAAAATCTCTCTTTCTTTGCACAGAATTGATGTCTGTGAGGTCGATATGTCAACTCAGGACGGGGGAATGGGTCGATGTTTTGCTGCAAGACCCCTCCTAGGGCATCAAATATCATGTCCTCTCTGCAGCCCCCAGCCACCAAATGTGCTGCTGCCTCAAGTAGTGATTTGTGGGGCTCCCAACAGCGTTGACCATGCACATTTTCCACTGTTTTCTGTGGTCAGAGGTCCTGGTCCTGCCCACAAACCTCCATCCTTCACGGCTAAGCCCTGCTGGTTGCGAGGAGTTGGAGTAACATAGAAACTGGCTCTGGGAGGCATCCAGACTCGCCCAGGTCTCTTGAGTTGGGTGTTTATAGCAACAGGGCCCGAGCTGCGACCTGTGGGCTGCTGTGGTCTGGATCATGTCACCCTGTACCTGGGACTGCCTGAAAAGCTTGGAGACACCACGTTTGTTTATTCAGAGACAGGAGGCCAAAAACACACACTGGAAGAATTCCTGTCCCAGCATCACTGTGTCAGCCAAACAAGGAAACCAACCACAAGGCCAAGCCGCACTTCGATAGCAAAACTATTTCCTTCTCCCTCCAGACCGCGGGCTTAATTTGGTGTTCTGATAATTTTTCTCTCCTGGTTGCTTCTCTTTTTTATTTCTTTTTTAAAAATGAAAAAACACTTCCTCTTCATTCACTGTTAGACGCCCATTTTCCACATAGCAACCAGGTGATCTTAGAGAAGAGCAGGTTCCCCCTGAGCAGAGCACCACTCATCTCTCAGAGCTGGCTGCCCTCCACCCCAGCTCTCAGAGCTCCAGTCACACTGGCCTTTGGTTTATTCCCCAAGCATTTCAAGTTCAGAGGAGTTGTGAGGGTGAGTCAGGCTGCATACGCAGCTGAAATTGTTGGTTAATTGTTCATATTTGTTTTTAAAATTCACAGTGAACTTCATTTTTATTGTGGTATTTTTCTATAAGGTTTCAGACATGCATTGATCCTTGTAATCACCACCACAAATAAGATACAAAACAATTCCAACATCTAATATATTTCCCCTTATGTTGCTCTTTTGTGATTGGTCCCTCTCCCACTCCTGGGCACTGGCTGCTCTGTTCTCTGTTCCTATAATTCTGCCTTTACCTATCCACCATATAAAAATGGAATCACACAGTATATGACCTTTTGAGACTGGCTGCTTTCAATGCTGTGTGTAGCAATAGCTCAACCTTTTCTACTGCTGAGTAATATTCCACTGTAGGAATGTTTCCCCATTTGCTTATCCATTTATTTGTTGAAGAACATCTGAATAGTTCTCACAGTTTGGAGCAGTCATGAATAATGGCACTATGAACATATATGGGCAGGTTTTGGTTGAGTGTGAGTTTTTTATTTCTCTATCATAAATACTTGCAGATTTGACTTATGGTTTAAGTATATGTTTAACTTTCTTAAAAGAAGAAAATTGTTTTCTAGAGTGCCTGTTCACTACCATTTTCCATACCTGCCAGCCATGCTTGAGAGTGCCAGTTACTTTGCATCCTTGTCAGCACTTGTATCATCCAAATTCTTCATATTACCTCTTCTAGCTACTGTACAATGGTATCATGCTGTGGTTTTTAATTTACATTTCCCTAAGGACTGATGTTAAACAGCTGTATATAGGGTTATTTCCATCTGTCTGTCTTCTTTGGTGAGGTATGGGTTCACATCTTTTTCCCATTTAAAAATATTAGGTTGTTTTCTTTTCTTTTAATTTTTTTTATTTTAAAGATAGTAAAATCCAACAAAACATAACAGAAAGAAGTCAGTCAAAACAAAGCAGCAGAACTGGTACAGAACTTCGAAGAGAGATACTATGAAAACAATAGCTACTACAGTGTATCTTGTTATTTTCAGAATAGTTGACCATTCCAACAGGTAGAGTAAAATCAAACCAAAAAAAAAAAGAAAAGAACAATAAAACCCATAAAAACAGAGTATAAATAAGGCCAAAAAAATTAATCAGAGTAAAGCAAAACAATGAGAACAATATTGGGCCTCAAAGACAAGACAGAAGAGAATCCCCCATTTTTGCTACATTGTATACTGTCATCTTCCAAAGAGATGCTCAGGCTGCCAGCCCCAGGCCCGCAAAATGAACAAAACAATACTAGCATTTAGTTGTTTTATGTACCTTAGTTGATATCGATTTAGCCAGACCTCTGAACGAGCATGTTGCTTTATCGGGGGCAGGGGTGGCGCATGTGTGCAGAGTTTTGTCCTTAATTCTTAGCCTGCGCACCAATAGGCGTATAGGGTGGGAGGGGTGCATGTTTCTCTTCCTGGGGTCCACGCCAGTCGCGCAGGCCCCCGGAAGGCAGTCTTACTTGTCTCCTGGTTGGAGGCACTCAGGCCTGGCAGGGCAGGCTCCCAAGAAGCCCATTTCTTTCTCTCCCTGGGGTCCACGCCCTAGGTTGTTTTCTTACTGTTGATTATCAAGGGTTTTTTTATATATTTTGGGTACAAATCTTTTGTCAGTTATGTGATCTGTAAATACTTTCTCCCAGTCTATGGCTTAACTTTTCATTTCTTAATAGTCTTTAACAGGACAAAAGTTTTTAACTGAATGAATAATGGTTTATCATTTTTCTTTAAAGATCTTTTTTATGATGCAAGATTTGATTTGTTTTCAGTTAATTTTTGAATATGTGGATAAGCAAAGCATGATATATAATGGAATACTGCACAGCAATAAAAATGAACTATAATTTTTTGAATTACACATTTATTTAATGAAAACTTTTCAAAACCTGTCCCTTAATTATTAGAAGTATTCACTGAGGTATGTAGGGGTGAACGAATGAAGTTTGTGTTTTGTTTTAAAGTATTTTAGGGGCCCAAGCAGCTCTGACCACAGGACAACTAATCTGCCTTCCAGGGGACTGTGCGACAGGCGCAGACTCCCAGAAGAGAACAAGAATGGGCCCCTCAAGGACCCACCCCGCTGGGCCAGAGCAGCACCAGTTCAGAATCAAGGACCAACCCCCGCCCCCACCCCGCCACCACCCCAGCCCGGTAAGCAACCTGCTGGTTCAGAGGTCTGGCTAAATTGATAACAACTAAGGAACATTAAACAACTAAATGCTAGTATTGTTTTGTTGATTTTACAGGCCTCGGGTCAGCAACCTGAGCATCTCTTTGAAAGATGACAGTAGGTAATGTAGCAAAAATGGGGGATTCCCTTCTGTCTTGTCTTCAAGGCCCAATGTGATTCTCACTGTTTTGCTTTACTCTGATTATTACTATTATTTTTTTTTGCTTTATTTTATATTCTGTTTTCATTGGTTTTATTCTGTTTTGTTTTTGGTTCAACTCTACTATACCTGTTGGAATGGTCAGCTATTCTAAAGATAACAAGATATACTATGGTAGCTATTGTTTTCATAGTATCTTTCTTCAAAGTTCTGTACCAGTTCTGCTGCTTTGTTTTGATTGACTTTGTTCTGTTATGTGCTGTTGGATTTTACTATCTTTAAAATAAAAAAAATAAAGTATTTTAGAGAAGAAAGAGGAGGAGGAAGAACAGAAAAGAAAGAAGAGGAAAAAGAAGGAAAGGAGGAGGGGGAGAAAAGGAGAAAGCTAGTGAAATAAATTGGGAAAATCGATACTTTTGAATCTGGGGAATAGGAGTTCACTGAACTCACGACTTTTGTATTTCCCTGAAATGTTTTTATAATACAAAAATTTAAAAATAACTCCCCCTACTGTCATGTTCTACATCATTGCTTTGTTTCATTTTTATGCATACATTGTCTTTCTCCTCCCAGAATGTACCTAAATCTTGTTTGCTGTTCTGTCTCCACAGTTAAGTCAGTTCCCGCCATGGAACAAGCATTTGCTTACTTATCAACACCTTACACTTAATAGGATTTCTCAAAGAGGTGATCTGTTGAAGTTGACATTTTATTTTTGATATTACTTTGAAGAAGATCTCAGTACAGCCCCACTTTTTGCCTCAAAGAAATCCCGACTCCCCATTTAGGTGTCCCAGCTCTTGTCTCCTTATATGATGGCAAGATTTAGAGGGCGGTAGAGGCTCAACCTCCTCCTGGGCCTCTTCACGGTTATCTTAGGACCCCCCAATCTGATTATTTGCTCCTCTGCAAAGGCTGCAAAGTCTGACACTTTGACTTGATCTACTGTTAAGTTCCCTGCAAGGCTGTTAATTTCAAGGAGCTTATGTTTTTATAGACTCCATCTCCTTAAATTGTCTTAAGGTTATAGTAAACAAAGAACAGATGTCACACTCTATAAATCCATAGCTGCCAGCTGCTAATCAATTCTCAATATCAAAGCCAGCTTCTCCATTTTGGGAAGAGATTGTACAACCCAGAAAACAAGTTTTTGTCTCACAACTTAGCTCCTTAAAAGCACTAGCATAGTTGAAGTTTCTCCTGTGATAGTTCTCATGTTTAAAAAACCAAGCCTAATCTACTCGTCTGCTTCATTTACATTCTTTTCTTGATCGTGGGTTTGTGGTATTAGAAGAATAATTTTTGGATAAAGAAAATGTTCATGTTCCAGCTGGGCATGGTGGCGCATGCCTTTAATCCCAGCACTTGGGAGGCTGAGGTAGGAGGAGCATTGTGAGTTCAAGGTCTGCTTGGGCTACAACGTGAGCGCAAGGCTGGCCTGAGCTACATAGTGCAACCCTGCCCCAAAAAACCAGGACCAGGAGCTTGGCTTAGTGCCTTAAGCCCCTGTCTGGCAGGCACCAGATTGTGAGTTCAATCCCCAGTGCCGAAAAAAAAAAAAAGAGAGAGAGAAAGAAAATGTTCATGTTCCTAATAATCTCTATCTGCTCTTTACTGTAGTCTGACAACTTTGGATGACAGATTAGAGACTCAATTGTGTGTGTAATGGAATTCATCCAGAGATTTGTTAATGGGACTGGCCCATCGGAGCATCCTCCTGGTTACTCAGGATAAGACAAAAGCAGGCAGCCTAAGAGCCTTTTGGGTCCTGACTTCTGCAGCCCCCCCACCCCACCCCATTAACCAAGCTCCCTCGACTCCCATCCCGTGAGAGTACTCTCCTTTCCTGAGCTCTCTGGGGTGCAGAGCTCAGGAGGCCCCATTCGAGCCTCCGTCACCCTTTTTCATACTCACGACCAGATCCACAGAGACTCCAAGGTGTACTCCAGGGCCAGAGCATTCCAGACACAGGGAAGCTGCCAAGCAGTGTTGAATTATAGAGCCCTTGGAATCTGCGTGCAGTGCCAGATGGTCTGCTTGCATAATTGGAAACATGAAATCCATATTACACTGTACAACATTTTAAGGCTGGAGAAAAATAAGCTCTTTATTCTATAGACACTCAACAAATATTTCCTGCACTCCTAGCATGGGCCAAACCCTGCAAGATGTGTTATGTTGTCCCATCCCTCTGGCTCCGGTTGGAGCAAAGAAATGGAGCATAAGCAACTGACCATAACATAGAGTGACACATGCTCTAGATGAGTCTTTCATATCTTTCTTACCTAGAATGAGCTCATACCTGAGAGTCTGGGTGATGATGTATGGGGGGGTCAATTTTTTTATGTTAGGATGCTGGTATGCTTGCCATTAGGATACCCTTTAATGCTTACAAGATTACTGACGCTGTAGGCATGAGCGTCCTCATTTTACAGGCGAGAGAACTGAAGCATAAAGAGGTGGGACAGGGCTCTTAGCTTGGCAAGTGGGCAGGGACGGAATTAAACTGAGTTTTACTCCCCATATAGGCACAATTCAACCAAGGCCACTCTGGGATCCTTTACCTAGGCTATATTCCATTTTGGACACTAGAGGGCGCTGAGGTAGCGAAACAGTGGGAGGAAGCTGCCTCTGGGAACTCACCGCACGGTCACAACAAACTGGCGGTCCCCTATGCTTCTCTGAAGGAGGGGTAACTATTGGCGCAGTGTCCCAGGCCTGTCTGAACCTATTGCACTCTCCAAGCACAAATAAAGACAAGGATCACAGGCTGCGTCGTTCATCAGAGCGCTTCAGCCTGCCGCTTCCTTTACCTGTACTGCTCAGGAATGCTGGTAGAATGTAGTTGGACACAAGGCACTCGTGCACCTTGCTTCTTTTGCTCACTTGACAACTGATTCCAAATCAAGGTGGTGGCCAACAGTTGCTCACCCATAAGTTGGCCCTGGGAAGGTAGCGAGTTCGCCCGTGGGTTTTATCCACACTCTAGATGCACCCCCCACCCCTAAATCCCGGAGAGATGATCAGCTGGCACGCCATGCCCCACCCCAGCTGACCAAGTCACAGAGGGCCGAGGCTGAGGCATGAGGATAAAGCACCAAGGCTGCAGCCTGCAGGGTTATATTTCCATGGAGGAATAAGCTCTCGCGAGAACCCGCCAGGGCTGGGAAGAGGCGGATGTCCCCTGTCCTCCATTCCTTTCCTCCCTCCATCTTTGCTGTTGGCTTTTGGGTCGCTTTTCCACGATTTACAACTCCCAAGCGTGTGCATGAAAATTACTAGAAAAAGCTACTTCGTGTTTTAGGGGAAAGTATTTAGAAATCATCGATGAGCAATGTGTTTTCAGTCTTCGCTCACGTATTTCAGGCTTGCGTGACAGAAACCAAAGGGTTGTGTTCAACCCAGCCGCACCCTGCAATGATACACAGTAAGGGAGACACACCAACGGTCACCCTGTGGGACGTGGGGCCTGCCAGCGGGGGACGTTACCCTGCACGCCCACAGTGTGCGGGTCCACCCTGTAATCCGCAGTCTTCCCGACAAGAAGCACAGCAGACCCGGGAACATTAGGTGGCTCAATCTTTTTTCTTGAGGCAGCTGGCAATTTTATTTTAAGTATTGAAATTATGGGACCAGAGCTCTATTTAATAAACGGCACGATGGGAAAGAGGGTAAAGAAGAGGCCTGGAAACAGGCAGACCCTAGGAGAAGTATGCATGCAACAGATTAAGGACTGGGAGAGGGAGGAAGTAGGTAAGAAACAAAGCTCCAACGACCAGTTCCACATTCTTTTCAGAGTGTGGACCTTGGGGGAAGGAGAAGGTACAAATATGGCAGCCACACATCCTGAGCACATTTGAGCACTTACCCTGTGCAAGCTCTTCTGGTACCGACTCATCTAATTCTAACAAATCATAGGAATTAATAGTGTCCACCCTACATAGGGGAGGAAACTGAGGCACAAGGAAGCCAAGTCATCTGTCAACAGTCCTTAGGATCTGAACCCAGGTGGTTAAACTCCAGAATCTGCATCCTTCCCCGCATTGCCGCATGGTCTTGTTCCCAGTCTGGGGATTCGGGAGATGGTGAGATGGAAAGTCAGGAGGAGAAGCAGGTGGACATGTGTGTGGTGGCCATGGGGGCAGACGAGGTGGTGTGTGGGCCGTGTGCAGAGCACAAATGTTCTGCCAGCACCTCGAGGGGAGATGTCCAGGGGGCTCCATGTTCCAAGGTAGAGAGGGAGCTGATTCTCATTAAAAAGAGTGGAACATCTGTGAAAATACTGTTGGCTGGGTTTCCCAGTCAAGTTATTCAAGAAAGGCCTGCTATGCTAACAAACAGGAAGACCATGTCCCAGTGGAAGGTCTGGCCAGAGCTTAAGAAAAAGCAGGTTCATCAGCAAAATGCTCAGGCCTCTGGAACAGGAGGAATGCCTCATGGAGAAGCCTTCAGAAGAGATCAGAACCAAACCTTGAAGAAGGAGGGGGGATGGACTCCCTAAGGCTCCCTCCCTATTCATTGCTAAGGACCAGAGCATCCCACTGGAATCACTTGGGAGGCCTCTGCCCAGAACTAGATAAATCAGATCATCTTGGAATGGGCTCTCAACGTGAGCCTAACATGAAGCAAGGATGAAATCCTACAGCCAGAGAAGGAGAAAGGTTTGTCTTGGGAGGTGACTAGAGAGCCAGACAAGTAATAACTAACATCTACAAAACCCTTCTCAATTCAGAAAGCGCTCACACATATATGGCATTATTTAAGGAATGTCTGATTGCTATCCACTGATCAGATGGGGAAACCAAGTACCAAAGAGAGAAATGACTTGCTCAAGGTCAGCCATTATTTACTGGAAAAGCCACGACTAGAACTTAGGTAGATCTGCTGATTTCAGATTCAGAGTTTTTCATAACTCCACACAGGGTAGTACCTCAGAGGGAAGGCTAAGTTCATATGTGTCCACACAGAAAATTAAAATGTAGGTATTTTAAAAGTAATGGTGATTCATGGGAGTTCACCTTAAATTAAGAGTCGAGTGTACTGAAATGTAAAGGAGTGGAATAGTCTGAGACCATGCCAAAGAGAGCTGTGGAAGCCGAGATGGCCGAATGGCCCAGTGGCCCAATGGCCAGGAGCCAGTGGAGATGGGTGATGGGAAAAGAGTCAGGGAAGACACGGAGGGTGCCAAGGTACTGCTCAGCCCTAGGAGACCCCAGGACCCGGGGTCCAGACACAGCCTGTACCAGGAAATCTGAGAAAATCCTGAGGTTATTTATCAGTTCATAGAATTTCTTCTGGGACTTATGGGACACGTGAGGGCCTAAGGAGCACAGGATCATCTTACTAGCCAGATACTCATCACATGCTAATTCATGTAGAACTGTGTCATTTAAAATACAGTGACATCTTCCATTACCATGATTGGTCAAGGTGAGTGTTATCATCCTACCTCAGTAGATTCACACGTAAAACCGGAATAATACTTTACAGAAACATGAGGATGAGTGGAATAATGTGTCTAATAAAAAGCCCAGCATATAGATGGGTGCAGGACAAATGCCAGCACTTCCTGGTTACATCTTGTGACTGTGGATGATCAGGTTCACCATGTCACATATGGTCTGGCAGTCAAGAATGCGACCTCCAGGCCTGGCTCCAGCTATCTAGCTGTTCAACTTTTGAACAAGTCAGTTATCCACATGGAATCTGTTCGTTTTGTGGTATAAAATAGAGAGATACCCGAACTTTTCTCATGTGGTTGATGGGAGGATTGAATGAGATGGTACATGGAAAGCTCTTAGCTTAGTACTCTTGGAAAATACTCACTGTTTGAAGCTTATTCAAAGTTCTTATAGACGGTGTGGTGGTGCACACCTGTAATTTCACCACTTGGGAGACTGAGACAGGAGGGTCGTTGCAAGTTCAAGACCAGCCTTGGTTACAAAGTGAGCTCAAGTTCAGCCTGAACTGTATATCAAGACCCTGTCTCAAAAAGACCCCCAACCCCCCGAAAAAGTTCTGATACTTAACAATTAGTAAGCCAACCCTGAATCTAGGCCAGTACTCTTTCTACTACACCAAGATGGTTTTTTGTTTTGTTTTGTTGTTTTTTCTTTTGTTTTGTTTGTTTCTGTAATACTACAGATGGAATGCAGGACATTTGAACTGAGTTGGGTCACCAGCCCTTTTCAATTTTTTAATTTTGAGGCAAGGTTTTGTTAAGCCCCTAAATTTCCCACTGACCTGCAGTCCTCCTGCCTCAGCCTCCCACAGTTCTGGAATGATAGGCATGCACCACCACTCCTGGCTCCAAGACAGTTTCTGATGATAATGGACATTAACCCAAGTGAGAAGGAAAGAAGATGGAGGCCAGTGGCATTCCAGACACTGACATCCTGACACAGTACTTCCCAGGGACAGGAGGAGGCTCAGGAAGGTTGGTAATCTTCCCAAACTCACCAGATAGAGACATGGGAGTCAATCCAGCGAGCACAAGCCCCACAGCCATGATCCCCACCAACAGTTCCCATGCTGGTGTGCACCAGAATCACCTGGAGGGCAGGTCAACACCCAGGGTAGCCTAACAACCTGCCTTTCTGCCAAGTTCCCAGGAGAGGTCAGTGCTTTTTGTCCAGCCTCCTATTCAGAGAAAGCCCGGTCTGCTCCAGGCAGCCCCCTCAGGAGGATGCATTGTGGTAAGAGGCCCCTCAGGTTACCAGGAGCCCCAAGGAGCGCCTGTGGGGTACGCTGAGGGTGCACATCCCTGCTGAACTCCTTAGGGCCTCAGGACATACCTCCTGCATTCTTGTCAGATGTGCGCAAACCCATGTCAGGTACAGCCTATGACTTCGAAGCCAGCACTTCCGGTGGGTGTTTTATTATTTATTCACTTGACAGGGAGCATACGTATGGTCTTGTAAGACACCATGCTGTTGGCTTAACTATTTGCTGTTGAACAACAAAACTCCTTTGGGCTCTTACAAAGCCTTTGCTTGGCCTGTCAAGGACAGCTCAGTCCCTGTACGGAAAAGCCCAGTTCCCAAAAAGGGACCCATTATTACCAGACCCTCCCTCATGAAGCTGCCATCCCACAGCCCTCCAGGACCACTGTACTGGGTCAGGTGACATCGACATGCCATGCTGGGGGGAAACAGGTGTTCTGAGCTCTGGCACACTAGACGATTTACATACCTTACAAAATATATAAATTAAGAGGTCTCTATGTATACAAAATCTTTCAAAGGAGGCTGAATTCCAGTCTAAGTCATGCCGGGTATTGGTGAGAACCTTGATAGCAAAGGTGGCTTTCAATGGAGCTGATATTAAGAGAAGAGATTTATACACAGGCCCGGCCCCTCTCGTGTCCCCCATGAAACCCTCTGGTGTTGTCAGGGCCTCTGGGCAGCCTCAGCACCCCCACAGGCAAACCATCCGCAGTCTGCATCTTCCTAGACAGCAGGGGACTCGTCCCCGGGCTCTTCTCCTGTGTCCCCATCTCAGCTTGGCGGCGCCTCCGCACCCAGGGGCTGCTGGAAGGAGTGGCGCTGCTGTCTGAGGAGTAGTCCATGCACTTGCGGAAGATCTCGGGACTCGTACTGGAGTTCAGTCTACCGTCTTCGGCCAGTGGGGATTTTCTGCAAACACCTTTGCGCTGGGCCAGCGGACTGCTCCAAGGACTTGAGCATGGAGAGGCATTTGGGCTCAGAAAGAGATTTTGGTGGCCAGAAGGACTGAGCTTGTTGGGGACCACGTGCCGTCGGCCAGCCATGGGGGAGGTGGGATTGCTCTCGGGGTCGGAGGAGCTGTTGGCAGAGGACTCGTCCCCCATGTACTGAAGCTCCTCCACTCGCTTGTTGATGGACTTGTTCAGGTGGATACTCACAGTAGGTTCCTCATCATGGTTCTTATCTTTGGAAGGTTTCTTTTTGGGTGGCTTCATGCCAATCAGGATAGCCTTCATGTTCTCCTTGCTCTGGGATTCTGTGATCATGAACTCGTGGGCTTTGATGGCTGCTTCCACCTCCTCGAACTCCACAATGGCACATTCTTGGGATCCTACCTGGCTATACCGGCTGCTGATCCTCCGGATATCCGGGGGCAGCTCTTTCCCTGGTTTGAGGATCCGCACAGATGAGATGACTCCAAAAGTCCCAAAGAGCTTGAGCAGGTGTTCCATCACCTTCTCCTGCACCCTACCATTCTTCTGTGGGGTGCTCAGGGCCCACAGCTTGGGGGACAGGTGTAGGTCATAGACGAGGAGCATCTTGCTAGGGAGATTCTCATTGGGGAAGAGCGGAACAGGGGTGGTCCTCCTCACCTTCCGGTGGTCCTCATTCAACTCCAGGGTCACCGAATACTTTAAAGCATAAGCTGTGGTTCTCCAGTCTCGTGTAAGGTGTTTCACCTGGAGAACATAAGAGCGAACAGGAAATGGTACCTGCTGTCCTTTACTGCCACCTGACCTCATGCGTGCTGCCATCTCCCTCCCCTCCTCATTCCTCACCTTAGTATCTAGGATCACACCTGTCACATGAAGCTCAAAGATCCAGTGAATGAACACTCTGTACAACTTTGGATGAGGGTCACAGTTTAGTGTGGTTCCATCCAAGAGAACACCCCAAGACAATGGAAAGATTCAATTCTGTGCAAGTTTAACCGTAAGGAGGCTGCTGTATACACAAACCCAAGACTTGCCTCTAGCTGGCAAAAAGACCTGGAAAGTTATTCAGACTCTCAGTGCCTCACAGTCCTCATCTGTAAAATGTAAATGTTATTAACGTCAACCTCATAGAACTGTCAGGGAAATTAAATGAATAGAAAATACATGTACATATAGACATATATTTATGTATAAAATATAGAAGAATGCCTGATTCTCAATGAATATTCAATAATTATGTTAACATTACAAAACAATGAGCTATTGTTTCGATAGGACTAGGAGATTTTAACATCCAATGTTCCTTAGAAATCGTATTTCTGCAATTCTGCATTTAATACAGAGAAGGATCTGTATAGGATATGCTATGTACCCCCAAGTCCTCATAACTTTTGATGGGGCTGAGTCTGATGCTTGTGATCAGTTTGTTGTCTAGCACCAGGATTAATGACGTGACTGCTACACCCGCCCAGGGGTGGAGCTGAGATACAGTATAAGGGAAGGCGGGTCTTCCTCTTGCTTGCTTCCCGGCTTCCGCCCTCTCTCTCGCCAGTGCGGATTGCGGCTTGCAGCTTGCAGCCGCCATG
>RJWM01040961.1:0-15160 GCA_004363535.1 Dasyprocta punctata
TTTCTTGTCCTGGTTTCTGCTTTAAGAAAGTTGGATGTTCAGGGGCTATTTTTAAGTTTTATGAACTTTTCACTCTAGCTTTTAGTACCTCTTAACATTTTTGTGTCATTATGCCAATCACTCTGTATCTTTACTTTCCCCTCTGTCTCTCGGTCTCTTTTGTCTCTCTGTCTCTCTCTTGTCTCTCTGCCTGTGTGTCTCTCTGCCTCTCTCTGCCTCTCTCTCTCTCTCTCAATAATGTGATCTAAATGCAGATTAGTTTTGCCGTCTAATGAATGGGTACATTTTTATTATAGTATTTGTCTAAGTAATTTTATTTCATTAAAAATGCATTGACTATTTTTTCCTCAGTGCCTTTATTAACTGTTAAATTTTATTGCTTTTGCACAGGAATATTTTACTTTTTCAACATTACAAGGTTTGAATTTCTGAATTTTCTTTTCATTCATTTCTACTTGTAAATCATTCATGAATTCTTCTTTCTCCTGTAACTGCTTGACAAAGTTAACAACCAAAAAACACTGTTAAGATTATTTGAAAGATATGCACTCTTAAGCAAATAATTTGCCTTGCAAGAATACTTTTCTTGTGCATTTAAAGTCTGTGGTCTTCCAGTCAGCCTCTCAGAATAATTGTTTTCTGTGCAGTGACTTGACTTTCTTGTTCTGGCATCCTATGTAGTATGAGGCTTCTATGTTCTTTTTAGAAGGAGAAAGGAGCTCTTACGAAGGAGGGAGATTGTATATCTACACTTGTCTATGTTGATAGGCAATCTCATCACTCCTTGGTGCTTTGGTTAGAGTTAATCATGTCTTTGTAAATGCAAAAGGACTTAGAAAGAGAGCCTCATCTATGAGTCTATGGAGAAGAGAGCCAGCTATTATTGAGCTTTAACAATGCCTAGTTCATGATGTATAAGTTCTAAACATATTAAAAATGAGGAAGGAATGACAAAGATAACTGCAATAGAAGTCAGAAAAGTAAAATAGAAACAGAGACCTATATATTTTGGCCAATCCAATATATGCTGGAGGTAGAATTTCTAAAACACTGGAAAAAGAATGCACTATTTTCTGCCCTACGTGTTAGAACAATTGACTTTTCTTTTTTTTTAATTTTATTTTAAAGAGAATAAAACCAAACCAAACCAAACAATATAGGACTTAAAAACAAGATAGTACGAAATCAACAATGGCTACCATAATATCTCTTGTTTTCTTCAAAATAGCTGTCCATGCCATCAGACATAATAAAATTCAACAAAACAAAACAGAATAAAACCAATAAAAACAAAACAATGAAAACATTATGGGACTTCACAACTGGATAATAGGAAATCAACAACAGCTACCATAATACATTATGTTATTTTGAAAATAGCTGCCCATACCATCAAACACAGGAAAATCAAACAGAACATGACAGAATAAAACCAAACCTAACAAAACTATGAAAATGATACAGGAATTCAAAACAAGATAGCAGGAAATTAACAATGGTTACCACCTTGCCTCTTTAGATGTTTCTGCCTTTATCACTTTCATAATATCTATTGTACATTTTGAATCCCATTAACTCCTTCAGTTTTTTACACTAGGAGATAACAAGATGTTCACTGATATGAATTTGAACCATTTCACCCATGAGCATGATCTCCAGTTACATCCATTTACCTACAAGAACCTCAAGATTATCCTTCTTTATAGCTGAGTGCCTCTCATTGTTTGAAAATACGATACCTTTTCTTATTGATTCCATAGTTGATGGGCAAGCTACCCATGCTTTTTTCTGATTTCCTATCACTTGGAACATTACCTTTTCTCCTTTGACTCTCAGTCTATGAATTTCCTTTCAAGTTCAATATGTTTCTTGTATACAGCATATTAATGGATATTGTTTCTTGATCCATTCTCCCTGTGTTTCTTTTTATTGGTGAATTGAGGCTATTTACATTAACGGTTACAACTGGCATGTATTGGCTCATGTATGCCATGCTATATTCCCACTGTTGGCCTTTCACTTTTCCCCTTAATTCAGTTGCCTGCCCTGCAAACCCCCTCTGCTGCTATTCCTGGAGCTGTGGTCCTAAGAGATATTCATAGTTACTTGAAGATTTACAAGGAAGCAAATGAAGTAAGTTGATATATGAGTTTGAAAGATTACTTTTTTAAAAGGAAGAGTGAACTTTTGAATGAAATTAAGGATAAAGTTCTATTAGGAAAAATATGCCCTAACTCCAAGAAAGAGATGATAGCAGAGAGTTGATGGTGAAGGGTAGAAATTGAATGTGGCTTAGCCAGAGAGGGTAGAGTATGTTTACTTTTTTATTAATAAAAAGTGATATGATGAAGTGGTAGAGGATGGAGAACCTTTTGAGGTTGTTTTACTGATGTGGGGTAATGCTAAGTGCAACTGCTTATTGTCAGTGGACTTCCTTTGTAATAAGTTGAGCAATTTGCATCTTAGAACCATCCCCAAAAGAGCAAAAAGGGGTAAATAATGCATTAATTCATGTGGTCCTTCGGTATGCTGAGTTTCCTGGACTTCTGTGCTGTACAAATGTGGGCATAGGTGCTGATCTGGGTCCTGGCATCAGGAACAAAGAAGCCCTGAATCAGAAGACCAGATATGGAGGGATAGAAGAAGGAGAAGTACTGTCAGATTGTGTCTGCATGAAGATGCTCAAATCAAGGAAAGATAGAGCAAGAGGCATATGAGGCCAAGCAGATATCAGGCAGTGCATGAAACCTCTGATACAGAAAATTATAGTGTATGAAGAATAGACAACCTATTGAATTGGATGGTGGTGTGGTGAAGTGATAAGGGGAAGGAAGGAAGGACTTGAGTGTCGTGGAAACAGTCTTCCAAGATATGACCATATGGTTTATTTTGCAATACAATCCATGTACTGTCTTAATACAAAATACCCGAGGACTGGCTTTCTGCAATTTCACATGCCCATATGCTTAGAGCTCCAGTAACAGGACCTGAATGGAGGCCGAGAGGAGGCAGGGATGCAGCAATGGGAGAGAATAGGGGTGTGCTATATAGTAACTAGGGTCCAAGTAGTATCCATATTCTTCCCTGCTTTAAGCCAGCATGCAAAGGGAAAATAAAATGCTGTATTTTTTATTCAAATAGGAATATTAATGACAGAGTTGGGAAATAATATGTCTTGGGTTATTGTCAGTACTTTAATTGAATATCTGTCTAATACTTTTTCCAGATCATTTAAAGCTGCTATTGATGAGTGAAAAGGGGCACACAATTCCTGTTGTTTGTAGTAAACACAAAATCTTCAATGCTGCCCTGAGTCGTATCTATATAAATTAGTACTATAAACATAGGTAGTTCTCTCCAGCAGCGTCCATGCAACATTTTAAGTCCTGAGCGCTGTGATTTTACAAATGACCTCACTCAAAATTAGTCTCCTTATGTTCAATCATTTCATTTTAGGAACAATTTCCCTTACAGATTCAGTAAGAAAATATCAACCATGCTATCAAGCCATGAATCAGTGTAGTTTGCCTTATTGCATCATGTGTAAAAGGCCATTTTTTTCTAGTTTTGATGCAGATCTCTGAAAGGAATACAATTAATGAGAATACTGGATTCACAGAGACCTCTGAGTCGAAGGTCTATGGATGTCAGCATTATGATTATGGTTTCATCACTTGATAATCACACAGATGATAATTTTAAGCTTTCCCACATGAGCATATTGCACATTACAAATTTGCCCTATAATCTCAAATCACGCCAGAAGCTTGTTAATTGCTTCAAGTACTCCAGGCCTTGGAGAGAAAATCACCCTGAACTTATTAGCTCCCTCTGATCTCAGCATGGCCAGTTATATAGACTCAAGTGTCAGTTCCAGAAAAGTTAATTTTTAGGATGTCACTCAATATTTTGTCAATTCCCAGCACACTTGGTGCCTTGAAAATATCTTCCATAATCTTTCTTTTCCCCTTGAAGCATATATAAACAAATCTATTTCCCTTTTCAATGCTAATTACAACTACTACATAACTGTGCCTCTGAAGCTTCCTAATAACATTATCCATATGTCAAGGTCTTCCCCTAACTGTCTAGTTAGCCTAATGAGAGAATTATTTCTTCCTTCTGCTGACTGCAACTCATTTATTTTGTAAACTAAATATCTACTATAAAATAACATAAACATAAATCAAAACTAGCAGTGATGGTACACTGATATCAGGTCTATTTATGACAATTATAATAGGATGCCTTGGAAAATTATCAGAGGTATAGGTTGTGTAAGGCTGGAAAATTTCCTTATCCTTGGTAGATTTCTGAATTAACTAATTTTTCATGGTAGTTGATGATACTTCTGGAAAACAGACAAACAAGCAAACAAACAAATCCCAATGTCTTACATAAACACATCTGGAAACTCTCTGAGGTATGCAGAATGTGATGACGGAAAATGTCAAGGAAAGACCTTCGAATTGGTGCATGGGTGCCTAACCTGAGTGAAGGAGATTGGTGTGCTAAACTCAAATCCTCAATACTAGTGAAAAACAGTGGTTCTATATGTAATGTAGGGGATCAGATTTTAACCTGACTCAGTATAGTGTACACCTTTTGTGTTGGTTTGATCCTATGTCCCCCCAATATAATTTGGATGGGACTGAGTCTGGCATTCCTGATTGATTTGTTGTCTAGCACTGGGATTTGTGGTGTGAGTGCTGTGCCCACCCAGGGCTGAAGCTGACTTACAATGTAAGGGCGGAGGGAATGCGTCTTTCTCTCTTCTCTGTTGCCGGTTCACCTTGCTGTTTGGTGGCTGCCATTAACGGCAGCCCCACCACGCCACGCTGCCTTAGGGCCAACTAAGTATGGACTGAAACCTCCAAGAACTGTAAGAAATAAACCTTTCCTTCCCTCATTTTGGGAGTCAGGTATTCTGTCTCAGCAGCGAATGAAAAGTAACTAAGATACCACTAGTCTAATGCCTAGACCGCCACTTCAGAATACTTCCTCACGTACCAGAATATCGGCAGCCAGTGACTCACAGCTGAGTATGCTTCTTGAGAATGCTCCTGGCACATGTGTTGTTTGGGCTCCTGACTGTAAGTTACCTTCAGGAGAGGAGTCTTGTCTTAGGTAAGGTTATACCTGTATGATTGGTTGTGGCCCCTGTTGCTCTGCAGTGTAGTTTAATTTTTTCTTTTGCTTAATACCTCTTCTTTTGTTCTGTTGGGTCACTGGGAATTAATAGATCACATACCTTAACAGACATTCTGTAAATACACCTCAGGACTTGAAATAGATGAATCATAGCTGCAAATCTAAAGTTATCCTGTTGATAGTTTTGTAATAGATATTGAGTCATTTACTAGTAACTCCCTCCTGGGAAAGAGAAGCATTAAGCTATTTGGAGAACTGTTGGGCATGGGGCATAGGGTGCTAGTTAACATTATTGAGTGGCCCAGAGAGTCTCAGTAACTGTGTTTATAGTTAGAGCATAGATGAATCAAGTAACAAGTGGAAGACTTTTGATCTAGCTGTGTCAGAGTATGTCCACTAGAGATGATGGACCAAGGGTCATTTCTAAGTCTTTGAGTTTAATATTGGAATGGATGTACTGAATATATTGAAGAGATGATTTCTTGATATGTAGCATAGGAATTATCAGGCCAAGCCAAAGAATTTCACCTTTTTATTTTGCTCAGTCCTGCCTCATCTTCCTTTTTCTCAGACAGTGGTATTCAGGTAATAGTTAACAATTTAAATGCTGGGGAAAAGTTCTTATTTGCCCTACTTTAAAATTTCCAATATGTGAAATTCCCCCATAGTGAATCTTAAACTACCAACTTGATATCATGGAATGTGGAGAAGAGAAAAGCTGCACATAATTGCATCTTGCAAATAGGTTCAAATTGGCTCCACTATGTCTTTGCATATGTGATTTTCAAGTGCACTCTTCAAGTGTTTGAAGTATGAAATGCCTATCTAAGAGTTTGTATCTGGAAAACACAACCCAGAATATCCAAACATCTCTTATGATGCATACAATCTGGTACATGTGGTATTTAGAGACACCCCAAACATTGCAAGGTCTAAGTGACCATACCTCTAGTCTGAGGGAGCTCCATGGACGACATGAATATTTGGTTTCATACCAATTTTGAGTGGAGCAACTAAAACAATCCTCAGTGAAACACCCATGGAATTGGTGCTGTGGATTGTGTGAAAGAATATGACAGGTGTCACAGTTGTCTCAACAAAAGTAGGTGAAAAAATTTGGAGAAAGAATAGGTGTTTGCTTGGGCCTTAAATGAGATACTGGAGCTGCCCAAATGTGGATGTTCAAAGGTGGTGTGAAGTTATAGGCAACAGCATGAGACAGTGGTGGAAAAATCCACTGCTGATGTCTGGACACTGTGTGTTTCACTATGTTAGTAGCAACTATATTCTAGGTTTTCTGCTATGCCCCTTATGTATGTTATCTATAATCCTGAAACAACATTGCAAGGTAGGTAGAATTATCACTACATTATAGATGCAGAAACTAATGGAAGTTAAATTATGTGATCAAGGACATGTATTAAATACATAAGAGCCCATGTTGCAAATGTATCTCTTAATAGGTTACATCTACATGGAAATTTCCTCTCCTTAGTTTTTACCTTCTGAATGTTTATAGCTGCAACATGGACTAGGAAGTGTGAAAACTAATGTATACATTGAAAAGAGTAATACTGTTTCTGTTTTCATAAGAATTGATGGCTGCTGCTTTGGTCTTTAGAAGTTGAAGTATCTCCCTTAAAAAAATAGATAAGGGAAAATTAAAATTCATGTAAGATAAAAGATGAAGGGATATGTGATCAAAGTCCAAAAATCATGAAAGGTACACATACAGATTTCCCCAAAACAGAAATATCAGGAGATTTGGGATTGGTTCTGTGCTCTTAAAAGGCACAACTTGTGATAGTAAAATGATACGCTTCTTTGCTACAAAGACAGGTAGTAACTATGAAATGTGGCTATACTGAAAATGTTGTATGTTCTTGAATATTCATGTCTGTTAATCCTCTTGGGTGAAAGGAATCCCAAAGTTTTAGAGCCAGATGGTGGCAAACTTCTCTGAGATCCTGGTTTAATATGAGGGTGAGCTGTAGGAAGAACTAGGAAAAATCAGACAGGCTACAGGACAAAAGCAAAAATAACAGCAAAGTTTTAGTACAAGTGGAAAAATTGACAAAGAAATCTGGATATAAGAAACCAGACAGAATCCTTGTAAAAAAAAACCCAGGGAGAGGGATGAAGGCAAGTCAGAGGAATTTCTGGAGCCTCAGGACTATAGCTGACACCTCTACACAGTGCTTAAAGCCTCTCTTCGGAGAGGTAAAAGAGAAACCTTTTAAAGGCACAGCAAGGGAGAAAAAAAAATCCTATTTGGATGATCTCAAAGGTTGGTTTGAAGTGACTGATGAAAAGCACAGAAATGCTTTTGAAGGATTTTCTCTGAAAATTCATGCAAATTTTGAATTCCTAGTTATAATAGTGTCATCAAAGTATTTTTTTCTGACAAATATTGAAATAAAACTGCCACAAAAAAAAAAAAGTGCCATGTATGTTCTCCCTAGGTAACTCCCAGCTTTTTAAGGGATCTCTCACCTCAATTTCTGCCATGGTTTAGGTCTAAAATGTTCCCTAATATTCTCATGGGTCTGGAAGGTGGATTAGGTCATAGGGGCATTGTACTCACCAAAGGTTTCGCTGACTGAGTTCAGTAGCTAACTGTGCTGTTAGGAGGTGGCGCATGGTCAGAAGAAGCAGGTCCCTGCAGTGAGAACTGGAAATGTGTCACCAGCTCTCTCTCTTCTCTCCGCTTCCTGACTGTCCTGCGTTGAAGTACCTTTTCCTTTGCCGTTTCCCTCTGCCAGCCTGTTCCTGCCTTGGAGCCAGTGGACCACAGACTGAAACTGTGAGCCCAAATTAACCTCTCCTCCTTTAAATTGTGAGTGTTGGGTATTTTGTCCCAGTGAGAAGAAAGTAATGAAGATACTTTCCAGGAAACAAAAAGAGTTTACTTTGGTCATTGTTATCGTTGGGACCATGCTTTGTTATTGATGTTCCTACTGTCCACAATCATTTTTTTCTCTCAAAGCACTACTTTGATTTTCTTTGGGAGAATTACTCTTCCCCACTGAGCACAATCTTCTGGTGCTTTAGGCTAGGAGTAGGCACTAGATGTGGAATTGATTAAAATGAATTTTCATCCTGAATTTTGTCTTTATTGAGTGACTAAAATCAGTGAACATCTATTGATGTTATTGGCAGCACCAATAATTACACAAGTCCCACTATGGTAGCTTTCCTGTAATTTTGCCTTCTTAAATATGGAATGTGCTTGGTTCAAAGCCAAATTCTCCAGTATTTCCTGAGATCCATTTTTTTTTTCTTTTTCTTTTTTTTTTTTTTTTGGCACCAGGGATCGAAATCACAACCTTGTACCTGCCAGGCAGGTGCTTAAGTCACTGAGCCAAACTCCCATCCCTAAGTTTTTGAGATAGGGTCGCACTATGTAGCTCAGACTGGCCTTGCACTCACGTTGTGGCCCAAGCCGGCCTCGAACTCACAATGCTCCACCTACCTCAGCCTCCTGAGTGCTGGGATTAAAGGCGTGCACCACCACACCCAGCTCTGAGATCCATTTTGGAAAAATATTTTATTAGTAGTTATTTATCTTTATAAAATATTGTATTTCAATGCAGTATTTGTATCCATGTATGTATTTTGATCATATATATCCTCCCATTACTCTTCTTTAAACATCCCAGCTGCCTATTCTTATTCCTTTTCCTCTTCACTAATTAGGAAAAACATGGGATACTTATTTTCTGAGTCTGGTTTATTTTGCTTAACAAGATAATTTCCAGCTGCATCAAATTTCCTTCTTTTTAATGACTGAATAATACTCCATTGTGCATATGCATATATCACATTTTAAAAATCCATTTATATGTTGATGGGCACTTAAATTGGTTCTGTATCTTGTCTATTGTAAATTGTGCCACAATAAATGTGGATATGCTGACTAATTCTTTCAGAAATATCCTGATGATAGGCATACCTGGGCAAATTGTAGTTCTATATTTAGGTTTATGAGTTACCGCCATACTGATTTCCATACTGGATATACAAATAATATCCCCATCAACATTGTTTGAGGACTCCTTTTTCCCCACATGCTTATCAGCATTTATTGTCTTTATGAGTCTTGACAATAGCCATTCTGACTGTAGTGAGATGGAATCTCAATGTAGTTTTGATTTATATTTCTCTGGTTGCTATAGATGAACATCTTATCAAATATTTATTGGCCATTTTTAATTCTTCTCAGAAGTATCTGTTCAATTCATTTTCCCATTTACTGATTGGCCTTTTTTGGTGTTTTTTGTGTCCCTTACATATTTTTAATATTAATCCTCTGTTAGAAGGCTAGCAAGGAAAGATTTTCTCCCATTTCATAGGTTGTCTCATCAGGCGGTCTCATTTTATAGGCTGTCTAATGCTGTTAGCTATTTACTGTATAGAAATATTTTAATTTTATGTAGTCCCACTTGTTGGTTCTTGATGTTATTTCCTAGGTTTTTGGAATCTTACTGAAGTTTTTGTGCTTATGGCTTCATGTTTCATCTATGTTTTCTTCTAGTTTCAAAGTTTCAGTTGTTATACCTAAGTCTCTGATCCATTTCGAATTGGTTTTTGTACAAGGTGAGAGATGGGGATCTAGTTTCAGTCTTTGATAAGTAGATATCCAGTTTTCCAAACACCGTTTGTTAAATAGGCTGTCTTTTTCCAAGGTATGTTTTTGACTCCTTTGTCAAAATCAGATGACTGTAGTATTGACTTGTTTCTGTGTCTTCTACTTTATTCTATTGCTTTAAGTATGTATTTTTGTGTTAGTATCATGCTGTTATTGTTAGTATGGTTTTGTAGTATATTTTGAAATTGTATATTGTGATACTTCTGTCCTTGCTTTTTTTGTTTAGGATTGCTCTGTATATTCTGGTTCTTTTGTGTTTCCATATAAATGTTAGGAGGTTTTTTTTTTTTTTTTAATTCTGTGAAGAATGCCATCGAACTTTGATGGGAATTACATTGCTTTCAGTAACATGGCGATTTTAACAATATTAATTCTGATTATTTATGAACACAGCATGTCTTCCTGTCTTGTGACATCTTCTTCTTTGCCATTGAGTTATATCTTCAGCCCCTGTAATATCTTCTTTAATTCCTTTTTAGGTTCTCTATGATTCTCATTGTGATATCTTTTGCTTTCTCAGCTAGATTGATTGCTAGGCATTTTATTTTTTTGAAGCTATTGTGGATAGAATTGTTTTCCTGACTTCTTTCCCAGCTAGTTCACTGTTGATCTATAAAAAGCTACTGAGTTTTAAATGTTGATTCATATTCTGTTATCCTCTAGTTTTGTAGGTCTTTTGGTGAAGTCTTTAGCAAATTTTTATACCCTTAGTATAGGCTTGTACTATTTGCAAATGAGAACCACTTCCTTTCCTGTTTGTATCCCTTTTACAGCTTTCTCTTGTCTAATTGTCTTGGCTAAAATACAAATACAATATTGAAAAGAAGTGATGAGAATGGATATCCTTATCTTATTTCCGATTTTAGAGGAAAGTCTTTCTTTTTTCCCCACATTCAGTGTGATGTTAACTATAGACTTGTCATATATAGTCTTCATTATATTGAGATGTGATCATTCAATGTATAACTTCTTTAGGGCTTTTCTGATGAATGGGTTTTTGTTGAAAGCTTTTTCTGCATTGAGATGATCATTTCCTTTTTATCCTTTGTTCTATATGTAGTGTAATACAATTATTGATATACATATATTAAACCCTCCTTGTATGTCTTGAATGGAGTCAGTTATCATGGTGTACAATCCTTTTAATGTATTGTTGAATTTGATTTATAGGTAGTTTGTTAGAGATTTTTGCCACCATGTTCTTTCAGGATATTGGTTAATGGTTTTTGTTTTGTCCTCATCCAGTTTTGGTATCAGCATGATAAAGATCTTGAAGAATGAATTTGAAAGAATCAATTTGCTTTATATTTCATTGACTAGATTGAGGAGCTTTGGTGTTAGTTCCTAAAGATGTGGTAAAATTCAGCAGTGAGTCTGTATGGTCCTGGTCTTTGTTTCATTGATTCTTTGTAAACCTGTATTTTATTAATTTCAACTCTGGTTTTTATTCTTTCTATCTGGTATGGTTTTGGTTTGTTCTTGTTTTTCTAAGACTTTGAGATGCACCATTAGTTCATCTGAGATTGCTCTGACTTTTTGATGTAGGGCCTCATAGCTATAAATGTTCTTGTTGTGTTTTTGTTGTATCTTAGAGATTATAGTATAGTGTGCTATCATTTTCATTTTATTGTAGTAATTTTTAAATCTTAACCTTGATTTCTTCAATGACCCACAGATCATTCAAAAATGAATAGTTCAAACTGAGTGGGGTGGTACATCCCTATCATCCCAGTGTTCTGGGAGGTTGGGACAGGAGGATCATAAGTTTGAGCCCAGATGGGCAATTTAGCAATTTAGAAAGACCTTGTCAAAAAAAAAAAAAAAAAAAAAAAAAAAAAAAAAAAAAAAAAAAAAAAAAAAGATTGTGAATGTCACTCAGTGAGAAGGCCCTGTGTTTAAACCCTAGCAGTATACACAGACACAGACACACATACAGAAGAAATTGTTCAATCTCCACATTTGTATAGTTTCTTTTGCTGTTTCATTCCATTACATGGTAAAATGCAAGAAATTATTTATTTTGGAGATTTGTTCTATGGGTTAAAATACTGTTGTGGTCAGGGGTTGCAAGGAGAACCATTACATGCAGGACACATAATTTATAATATTTTTTCTAATGGTCAGCCAAGGAGTCAAAAACAAAGAAAGTGCAGGAAATCTATCCACACGCTGAAGACTCAAAGAATTCAACCGAGAGCCTGGATCCCATGACAGTATCCTGCCTGAGTTCAGCTGAAAACCTAGAGCTCATGACAATGCCTCCCTCGAGTCCAACTGGAAGCCTAGAGCCCACAACAATGACTCATGCAAGTTTATTTCATGGATCTGAGCTGGGAAGGCCCAAAGGTTAGCAGTGGAAGCCAGTCTGTGCCAGTGGGATGAAGGATCCGTGCTGGTGGGTTGAGGGTTCTGCACTGCAGCCAGGAAGCTAAGCTCAAAGTAAGGACCAGAAGTCCTCCGAAAAGTATCACAGTCATCCTTGGTGACAGTGAGGTCCCAAGCTTCTCCGATGACAATAACAGCAGAGTTTATATCAGGGAAGCTAGCATGACAAGCTCCCCCAGGAGAACCAACAGGTCCAAAAGAACCAACAGCTTCAAACAACGGCAACAGTTAGGAGAACCCACAATGCCACACTCTTCCTCTCCACTTCTTTTTACGCTGGCAACAGTCCTAAGGTAGACCCTCTACAATGAGTACCCTGCTGATTCAATTCACCTGGTGTTTAAATTAACCACCAGTTTTTAATCCACCACAAATAGCGTGATCTATTTTGGAGAATGTGCCATAGATACTAAAAATACTGAGTATTATGTAGTTATTGGATGGGATATTCTGCAAATATCTAAGTGCATTTAATCTATAGTATACTTTAACTATGATGCTTCTTTATTGAATTTTTTTCTGGATAACTTGTTTAGTGGTGAGAGTGGAGTATTAAAATCATCCACTGTTATTGTATTGGAATGCACATGTTCCTTCATGTTGAGTAGTGTTTGTTTTAAGAAACTGGATATACTGATATTCAGTGCACATATATTTACAATTTTTATATCTTATTGATGGATTATTCCCTTTATCAATATGTAGTGGCCTTCTTAGTCTCTTTTGCTATTGTTCTGAAGTCAGCTTTATGATATATGAACATGGCTACTCCTGTTTGCATTCAGATTCCATTTGCATGGAATATTGTTTACCAGTCTTTCACTTTCAATATGTTTATGTCTTTGATAATGAGGTATGTATCTTATAGACAGAAAAGACTTAGATCTTGTTTTTTTAAAATCCAATCTGCTAGTTTATATCCTTTAATTGGACAATTAAGACCATTTGCCTTAAATGTTATAGAAAAGTATGTACTAATTCTAGTATTTTGTTGTTTTTCTGATATTTAGTTCTTTCCTAATACTTAGCTGATCTACTTTTCTCAGTATAGGATTTCTTCGTGTATCTTCTACAATGCTGGAGAGCTGGTATGAATTACTTTAGTTTATGCTTACCTTGAAATATCTTTAACTCTTTGATTTTGAAGGATATCTTTGCTGTATATAGTAATCTAGGTTGGCAGTTACTTTCTTTCAGGGCTTGAAATACATTATTCCATGACTGTTAGCCTTTCTTCAGAGAAGTCTGCAGTTATTCTGATGGGTTCTGATCTATAAATGAGTTGACATTTCTCTGTCACAGCTTTCAATATTCTTTTCTTGTTCTGTATTCTTGGCATGTTAACTATAATACCATGTTGGGTGGCTCTTTTCTGGTCAAGACTGTTTGGGCTACTAAATGCCTCCTGTACCTAGGTGTCCATTTGGAAGCTTTCTATTATTTAATTGAATTGATTTTATATGTCTTTAAACTTCAGCATTGTTTTACACTAAAATTCTTAAATGTGGTCTTTTAACCATGTCTCAGAGTTTATGGGTGTTTGGTTCATAATTTCTTACTTTTAAAATGAAATTATCAGCCATATCTTCAATATCTTACATTATATCTTTTAGTTATTCCACTTTATTGGTTACTCTTTCCACTGATTTTTTGATTTGGGTTATTGTGTTTTTTATTTCTAAGATTTGTTTGGTTCTTCAGAATCTCCATGTGTTTGCTAGATTACTTCTTCAGATCCTGTAGTCTTCCTTAATGTATTCAGCTCTTTATTTGTATCCTCTTTAAAGTTATTAATCATTTAAAACAATCAGGCTTTTAAATTATTTTCCTAGAATTTAGATATATTTACCTACAATTATCATTGAGGTATGAACCTTTGCGGAGTTTTTTGCCTTGCTTTTTCATAGTTCCTGTGTTTGTATGCTGAGATCTGTCCATCTGCTGAGATGGCCCTCTCCATTTTTACATGAAGTTCTTAGTAATCAGCTTCTTTCAAGGGGTTGATCCCTGGTGCTGCTCAGAGCAGTAATGATAATAACCCAAGAACAACCCTGTTATTGAAATATAGTACAAAAATCCGTAAAAGCAACAATTATACCATCATTAACAACAGAAAAGAAAGGCATAATAATAGCATAAAGTAAAAAACTGAAAATTAATAAAATTTAAAAGTAACTATATAAAACTGGAGAGGGCAGTAAAAGGAAATAAATGAGAGAAAACAAAACTTAAAAATAGAACAGACAATTAGATGAGAAAGAGGAAATAAGAGGTAAAAATAAAATTAAACAATAAAAAGTAAATACAATTCACTAAAAGTAAAAAAATAAGGAAGAAAAAGAAAAGAACAAAGAAAAGAGGAGAAAGACAAAATGGAAAAACTAAAAAAAGAAAAACAGAAGCAAATCCATTTTTTTTCCACACTGAGGTGTTTGCATGGACAAAGCTTCTTTCCAGGATCTGAAGTTCTTCTGTGTAATCTATCAGGCAGAGGAAAAGGATAGTGAGTTGCAGCCATGGGCTGTTTCCACACTCATTTCACAGCCTGTTGCTATGAGAATGCTGGGCCCTACCCCACCTTTCCCGCGGCACAGGACTAGTGAATCGTATGTAGTCTGCCTCGGCTGTGTTCACTCCAGACAGTTTTAGTGTTCATTTCCTTTTGCACGTCCTGAGCCACTGCTGTCTCCAACTAGCTTTGTGGCATGTGAGCTAGTAAAGTACTTTAGTTGTTCCAGAGAATGCCCACCCCCACCCCATCCATGAACCTGGGCCTGTGTCTTGGTTACTTTTCACTTGTTGCTGAGACGAAACACTTGACACCCAAAATTAGGGAAGGAAAGGTTTATTTAGCTTACAGTTTTTGGAGGTTTCAGTCCACAGTCAGCTGACTCCAAGGCAGGGTGGCATGGCACAGGGACAGCACTTCAAGGCAGCAACCGAACAAAAGCAGCCAAAGTAAAAGGAGCAAGAGCA
>RJWM01040962.1:0-15362 GCA_004363535.1 Dasyprocta punctata
TGATAATAAACTAGGAGTTTGTATGCAAAGTGTTTCCCCTTGGTGGACTGGTTTTATCCTGTGGTGGGGAAATTTAGGAAGAATAGTGTATAAAACAAAGACAACTGGAAAAGAAGTAGAAGCAAGCCTGGAGGACAAAGGATGGTCACACAAGGTTTGGGAAACTAGAGAATGGAGTAGAAAACAAAGAATAAAGGTGTATTTGAGGGATTATCTAAACTTGGTCTCTGGGTTTGGAGGATGGGATTAGTTTTCTGCGGCTAGAGTTCTCCCCAGTCATTTAGAAAAAAGGGAAAGGAAGAAAGAGAGAGAGAGAGAGAGAGAGAGAGAGAGAGAGAGAGAGAGAGAGAGAGGGAGAAGAACAAAATGGAAAAAACAAAGAAGAGAGAAAAACAGAAAAAAAATTGGGAATAGGGCTGGTTATCAAGTCCTAGCTTCTTCCTGTGCTGGTTGCCTGTCCTGCAGTATAGTGAGATGGGTCAGATACCTGGATTCCTCCACTGGAACTTGTTACTGAGTCCTGGCTTCTTCCTGCACTCTAGGTCAGCTCTTAATGCTTTCAGTCTATTCTACTAAACATTCTGATTCATTCATTTACTCTCATAATTCACTGTTTAACTTTTTTTTTTCTTGAACTGCCACTGTTCATCTGCATTTTCACTTTAAGCTAATGATACATTTTCTTATTTTATAGAGGAAATAAACATAGGAAAAATTCTAGAAACTCTATGGCAAGAGCTCTACATTTCTGTTCTGAATACTATGCTTCCACTGCACCATGATGGATGAGCTGTCTCTACTCCAATCTATAGTAGTATCTTCCACTTCCATTTCACTGCCTTCATTTCCTATCTTGCCCACACCAGACATAGCTCTCGGAATTCCTTCTGCCTCTCTCCAAAGTGGAGATCTTACTCTCTAGTAGATCTTTTTCACCAGCATATACATATATAATTGCAGTTAGGTGACTAAATTCTCACCAATGGATGTGAGTAGAGTTAGATGTGCTGTATGTGGTGTGCTGCCCATGACACTGTGCACTCATTCCTCTTTGAACTTTCACTTTTTTAAAGTCTAGAGCATGAAACAATTATCCTATAATTCAGATTCTATCATACAGACAATGACAAGAGTTTAAGGCAGTGGTTTTTCACTGGGCATAATTTTGTTTCCCTCCCCACAAATTGGAAATTTCTGGTCACCTTTTTGTTGTTACAACTGGTAGGAAGAAGAGCTACTGACTTCTAACGGGTAGAGGCCAAGGATGTTTCTCAACATCCAACAATACACATGACAGTCAAGACCTATGCCATCCCAACCCCAGCAAAAGATTGTCCAGCTCATTTGAGGAGAGCAAGACTAAGAGACCCTGCCCTAGGAGGTGTAGAGCAGAAAGATAGAAGGTTATTGTTCTAGAATGTCTGTGAGGCTAGTTCATCCATGTAGAATGCTCATTTTACGATTAAGGAGGCATAAACCTCCATATTTTCAAGCCACTGCACTTTTGGGGTTCTCTGTAAAAAGGGCTTAGTCTTTCACTTAACTAATATGCTTTATCATTCTCGTTGATAAAGAATTACCTTCAGCTTTGCATCACAATATATAGACAACTCCTAATACCCTAAGGTCCATTTTATACTTTCCAATGTCTTGAACTTGGCATTTCCTTTGGTTTAGAGGAATGCAGGATGCCTAAATTTTTCCTTGATTTTATAAGTTTGAAATTGTGCTTCGTTGGTCTGAGATCACAGGTTAGCTTTCACCCAGATATTGAGGAAAAGTGATTTTAGTGTGGAGTATTAATGAAGAAGGCTGAATGAGAAGAATAGCTTTATATACCACTATTCTACTCCACGTGGGATACAGCTACTAGTTTAAACTGAAAGCACTTGCACACCGTTTTAGGAAATCATGGCAATGATTAATTTGTAAGAATAAGTCTTTAAACTTGACTTCCAAGTGTTCTGAGGCTTCTATATTTACAATGAAGTGGGCCCCACAAGATTTTTGACTCTTGGTTCCTTGCAAAAGCACTCATTTTGATTCCTAATCTAGGTTTTGTGTTGTGGGCCTAATATAGGGTGTGATATGAATAACGTATAATCTGTAGGACTTTAAGGAAGCTGTAAAATAGGGACCAATACCACTTTCAGAGAGGGGATAAAGACAACCAAGAAGTTGAAGTGTGATGTTTGTTTCTACTGTTAACTGTTTCAAAAGAAATGGATACTTCTCTGTTGCTAACAGTGAAGACATTCTTAGATGCTAAATCTTCTCAAGTGGACAACAAAAGAATCTTATTTATACTACCCATTAGTCTATACTGCAACAGAATAAACCAGCTAATACTGATTATAATAAGCTTACTCTCTCATCCCTTTATTTGAAAAATAATGGCATGTAATTTTTACATAATGTAGTATTATATATAAATGAGATTTTAAAAATGTTATCTGTAGACAAGTATGAATTGAAATGCAGGAGATACTCTTTGGCAGTTTGATAACTGGAAATGTGAATGAATTTTTATAATTTTACCATGGAAAACCTTTTTAGTGGCCTTATTGTAGAAAAGGGTAAACAATAACTCATACATAAAGGTTGTGTCAGAGTTTATAGACTAGACCCCTGGTAATGGATTCAACCTTTCCACAACAAATCAAAAGTATTGTTGCATGCCCACATGAATATACAGTAGTCATTACCTTAAATTTAAAACTCACTATAAGCAGCATACAGAGAACAGGATATGAAGGCTGTATTGTATCAGTGTGGTCTGCAGAGAATTTCTTCATATGGTTTTTGCCTTGTTGAAATATATGTCACAGTTCAAAGCTAAAGGGATTATTTTTGAATAGTCATCACAGAGGTTGATTACATTCGTATATCATATTTAGCTGGGCCCTGCAGGCTATTATTCCATTAGCTATGCTGGTCTGACCATTGTCAAAAAGTTGATCACCTAATGTTAAAAGACTGTGGTTTCTGTTGACCTTATCAAAATATCTCAAAAGATTTTGTTAAAAAATAAAACTCAGATTATGTTTTATGAAGCCGATTAAGAGTAAATATTGTGTATAAAGATGCTTATATCTTATGGGTGATCTTAGCATTATGGCTTTAGCAACAATGAGGGGATATTTTTCTTTTGTGTTTCAGCACATTTTACTTAAAGTCACAGATTCAATTTTAATAGAAATAGTGCTTCTTTCTGATGGTAAAAACTCTCAGGGACTAATTTCTGAAAAGAATGGAAGTCTCTTCCTTTACCACTATGTATTTTAATATACAAAATTAACACAATGGTGGAAGTAAGCTAATATATCAATTATATCAATAATAATACAATAGACAATGTACAATGATCTAATGACAGTATAATTTACAAGCGTACAGTACTAAAGAGAGCAGAGTTTTGAGGAAATATGTGTAAAAATTGAAAACTTGTCATTCACACACGATAATCAAAATCACTTTGAATAAGTAGATACCCTTTTTACTTTTAAAACAATGATTGTGTGACTTCACTCACTTAAACACAACAGTTGAATAATTTTAATGGTTAAACATATATTTTATAAGCCTGAATACCATTTCCAATAAAAAACATGTTTACAGAAGCCTGACTTTTAACCTATTTTATTTTAAATTGGGCAAAAAATAAGCAAAGAAATGCAAGTTTATCTTTGAAAAAGATATTAACAAGGATAGGTTTATTACTTTCAGTAACATATATACAATTTACATTAGAATCAAATTACAAATCCTTTGGGAATAGAGACGCTTGTGAAGTGATCTCTATTGAAGAACTAGTTCTTCAATTGTGTTTTCAGAAATGGAAAGGGCTCGTGGACACATGTGTGCTCCTTGGCATGGTGCTCCCTGTATCCAATGGTGTGGAAAATGGCTGGTCAGGGATACAGGCTGTGATGCTGGAGCACAGCCAGACACTAATTCTGGCCTCATTAGCACTGTTCTCTAACCAACTGAACTTTTCAGCAAGTGGAAGTCTCCTAATATTTCTTGTACTTGCTTTTAACCACCCCACTTGACACTGATAATAGAGAAAGGGTAGGGGTTAGCCAGAGGGAAGCAGATGGCTTGTTCAGCTGTGGTACTGGGGATTGAACCCTGGGTTTTTTGCACTTAACTACACCTTTATTTATTTATTTATTTATTTACTTACTTACTTATTTATTTATGAGACAAGGTCTCACTAAATCTCTAAGTTGTTGAGGCTCAAATTTGAAATGCTCTTGTTGAAATTACCACAGACTAGCTAGAGAGGGATGCCGTGCCATTATCATCCCTAGGGCTAAAGGAGAAAGTGAGGAGCATGGTGCTAATGGACTGTGAGATACAGAGATTCAGGAAAGGGATCACCATATAGAAGTTAGCCATAGCAGTTATAGAGTCTGGTAACAGCAGTCAGCACTGAGCTGAAGTAATCTCTACAGTTTCCTAGCTTGTCATCTGATGACTTCCTTCGGCTAAGCCCAAACCTCAAATAGGAAACTAGAAAGCAGGTGAACATGGGACACAGTATGAAGTCGGCTTTCTGGTACACAGAGCAGGACAGATGGGAGAACTTGTGTATTTATGTGCAAATAGCATACAATAATCAAGATGCACAAATGTTATCTTTCAGGAATTCAGTCATGTGAAGCATGATTTAAGTGTCAAAATATTTGGTGTTTCCCTCTTCCTTTTCTTTTTCTGCTTCCTCTTCTCTGTCACTTGTTTCTCTTTTCTCTCTTCTCCCTCTCCCTTCTTCTTTATTCTTTTTCCCCTCTTGCTTCTCCCTTTGCCCTCTCCCCTCCCCCCTCTCTCCTTTCTTTTTTGTAATATTGTGTTGTCATGCATGGCCTTCACATCATAAAATTTTGTAATATTGCATGACTCAAAACCCGAAATTATGCAGTTACTCTCACTCTATCAAAACTTTAATCTTTTTGGGAAAAATTTCCTACATCTTGTTAATAACAAAACAATGAAAGGTAACCTGTTCTATCCATATTTTGAAGTAGTGATCATGATTTTGTATTTCTATATCTAGTGCTTACGACAATCAAGATATAAACTTTTAAGGCAGAAGATATTTTTTAGGTTTGGGTAGACTTAGTTGAGTGTCAAAAACAGACATAAGTCTTTCCTTTCTAAGAAAATTTGCTAATGTTAGAAAACTGCTAAAATTTATGTGAGGATCAAAAACACATGATAATTAAAAACTATAGGTTCTTCATTCACTTAAGCACCATTATCTTAGACAGAATGGAAGAAGGTTTGGCTGAAGCACTGAGATGCCATATTAACATAGAATTATACTGAATTTCATCTTGGTATCTATATTTTTAATGAGAGTATCTGATACAGGTCTATGACTCTGTTTAGATAACAAATACTTTTTCAAGATAAATACAGACCAGATATCTTCATGAAGAAGGCAATTTGTCCTACAGTTGCTACACTACAAACCTTGCATTTTTTCCTATTCCAGGTGAAATAACACAAATCATATTATCCTGTTTCCTGAAGTACCTCCTGCCCTAACTTTCCCTCTTGAATTCCTTAACAAAACATATGAAACAATGATTTTGAGGACACTGTATATCAGAGTCTGTGATGGCAAGAGACAAAGTGCAAACAAAATGAATCCTACATTTGCCTCAGCCTTAAATAAATTTTCAGGCTATGGAGAAGAAGCACCCAGAAGTAGTTCAGAGAAGCCCCTGAGTTGAGGGGAAGAGGGTGGACCCAATAGCGCAATGCAAATAGAATTTGAGACTAGTGCTATTATGGAGTAGAAGTTTGTGTCCCTCCCAGATTCAACCTAATCCTCAGTGTAATAGTATTAAGAGGTGGAGCTTTTGGGAGGTGATTAGACCATGAGGTTAGGGCCCTCATAAATGAATCAGAGACCTTGTAAGTAGCTATAAGACAAATAATTTCTTTCTGCCATTTGAACTACAGTAAGAATCTGCAAATCAAGGAAAGGGCTCTTAGCAGATCTTGACCATGCTGGCACCTTGATCTCAGACTTTCCAACCTATAGAACTGAGAGAAATAAATTTTTATTGTTTAAATCACTCAGCCTATGAAAATTGCATGAGTAATATAGCAGTCTGGACTGACTGAGATAGGAGTGACAGAGTGAAGACCACAGAGTGAGAATTATGGAGATCTGTAGAAATCAACCTCAAGTATTACTTAATATTTTTGAACTGTGGTTGGCCATAGCTAACTGAAACAGTGAACCCTGAAACTGGAGATGAGGAGGTGACTACTATACATACGTTATTAGAGTTCTGGAAAGAGCTAGAGGAACAGCTGAAAAATATTTTAAGTAATTATGATTGAAAAATATCCAAATTGAGGAATTTGATAAATTCACAGACCCAAGAAGGTCAACAAGTTTAAGCTTATGAAACTTAAATGAGAAGGGATTCACATTAGAGTTTCTTAGAGGAAATCAGCTGAAAACACAGCTTATTGGAAAAGGAGGGACATACATCCTGAAACCAAAATTAATCTGAAATAAGAGACTTGTAGATCAAACAAAAAATAGGTATAGGACTTTATAAAAAGATAAACCAGCTCACAGGGGTACCCGTGGGTTTCCCACTAGCAGAATCAGGATCAGAGCAGGAACTGCCATCCCCAGGAAGTGCCCCCCACCAAAGAAACAAAACAGCAACACAAACAAAAACAAAAAAATAAAAATGGAGAGATGGCAAAGGTATGGTAAACTGAATCCACATTCATTAGACCTATAATATAAGGCCTCTATTTGTTCGATTTCATTTGTCTTCTCTTTCTCCTCAACTATCTCTTTTGATTTTATGATAGCTTTATGTGTGTGAACATTGTCCCTAACCTTTCTGGTATACTTCAATAATCTTTTGCTTTCTCCTTCATTCTTTGTCTTCTGCCCTCTTCTCCAGCTTGCCAAAGCTTGGGTGATTGTCTTATGTCCTTCAACCTTGCTTAAATGATATTTCTCTCTGCTTCATCCCCATTACCTCTAAAATTTTCCAATTATGAGCTAAAATCAGCCTAGTAGGGGGAAACTTATTGAATAAAATTTCCTGATAAATGTAGGATTTTGTTATATAACTGTTGATCTTGTCCCTATGGTTAAAGATACCAAATCAAGGGTTACCACATCTTGTCAGTTTCTAGGCTGTGTATGATGCTACTGTTATTGCTAATTGTAATACTTTAGCCAGGATGTCATCCTTGCTGCAATCAGTTATTCTCCCTTCTATAGCAATACTGTGACTGTCTTGGGTCATTACCATCCCTATAGTCCAATACTAAAGAACTGGGACTGAGCCAAATAGATGGCAATATCTCACACTTAATAAATTGGGAAGGTGGGGTCTTCAGACAAACACAAAAACTAAGAACCTGCTACACATAGGAGATACCTCTGAAGAACAGACATTTCCTAGGTAGGCTTCAATTTTAGTGATAAAGCTACCTAGTATAACAAATATACAGGCATCAACATGGAAAAAATGAAATAAAATTTAAAAATAGAAAATGAAAGAAACTGAAGAAAAACACAATTCCAGACCTCCAGTCCACCCATAAAAAGTCTAAGGGACAATGAAGTAGAAGACAATGGGGGACAACCATCTGAAGTTCCTGAAATGATAGGAGCAGAAGTTCAAGAACAGGTGTATGAGACTGGAGGAAATCAGATCAGAAATAATCTCCCAGGTAAAAAAAAGATGATGACCATAATGAAAGACTTACTCATCAAGTCTAGTGTACACATAGATTAAAAAAAATAGAGGAGCATAGGAAAATGGTGGAAATCATGAATGCCCATGATACAAAAGAACAGAATCCATGAAACAAACTCAAACAGTTACACAATAAATTAAAAATTCAATTCAAAGTTTTCAAAATCACATAAAAGAATGTGAAGACAGAATTTCAGGCCTATAAAATAGGATTGCAGCTAGTCATCACAAAAAGAAAGATCTCTTAAAAATAACAAGGGATAATGAAAAAAATCCAACAACTGCAAGATAATACAAAGAAGAGTAATATAAGATTGATTGGAGTCAATGGAAAGAAGCAGGAGCCAGCACAAATAATTTAAAAAATTGTTCACAGAAGTAATGGCAGAAAACGTTCCAAGTATGGAAAAACAATTCATATACAGCTAAGTGAGGCATTTCAAACTCCAATTAGCCATGACCAAAACAAATCTAACCAAGGCATATAGTAATCAAGATTCCAGAAATTCAACACAAGAATAGAATATGAAAATCTGTTAGAGAAAAGAAACAGATCACCCTTAAAGGAAAGCCTATCAATTACACCAGACTTCTCAATGCAAGTCAAGGAGAGCTCAGAGTGAATTATTCCAAGTCCTGAAAGAAAATAACTTCCAACCCAGATTGATGTAGCCTGTAAAACTGTCTTTCAGAATGAATGGAGAAATAAAATACTTCCATAACAAAGAACAACTGAAGAAATTCATGACCACCAGACGAGCACTACAATGTCTTCTGAAGTAACTAGCACTACAATATAGAGAAATAACAATGTGCACAAATCCAAAAACACCAATAGGAAGAAGCCATCAGGCGGGGTAAGTAATTAAACAGAGGGAAAAGATAAGGAACCAGCATCGGATAATAATATGACAAAGATAAGTCAATACATGTCTTTTATTACCATCAATGTAAATGGTCCCAACTCACCAATCAAAAGAAACAGACTGGCAGAATGGATCAAGGAACAAGATCCAACAATATGCTGCATACAATAAACACATCTGACTAAAAAAGAATTTCATAGACTGAAAATCAAAGAATAAAAAACAACATTCCATGTGACAAGAATCCAGAAAAAAGCAGAGGTATCTATTCTGTTTTCAGATAATGTGAGCTTCAAGCCAAGACAGATCAAAAGAGATAAAGAAGTTCACTACATTTTTGTGAAGGGAAAATTCCGAGAAGAAGAGATAACAATAAAAAATATAGATGCACCTAGTATAGGAGCACACAACAGTACAAAAACTATTAATGGACATTAAAAACCAAATAAGCACTAATACAGTTGTAATGGGAACCTTAACACCCCATTGTTGCAAATAAATACATTTGCTAGACAAAAAAATCAGTAAAAATATATCAGAACTGAACCAAACCTGTGAACAAATGAGCTTAATATATGTCTACAGAATGTTCTACTACATAACATCAGAGTACATGTTCTTCTCAGCTGCACATGGGACGTCCTCCAAAATAGACCACAAACCAACCCATAGAGCATACTTAAGTAAATGCAAAGGAATTAAAATTATCTGATGCATATTATCTGACCATAGTGCAGTGAAATTGGAAATCAAGGGAAAAAGAAACCACAAAAGCTCCATAAAATCATGGAAATAACACTATACTCAACAACAAATGGGTCACAGATGAAATTAAAGAAGAAATTGAACAGCTTCCACAAGTAAATGATAATATTTATACAACAAACAGGAACTCTGGGACACAATGAAAGCAATCCTAAGAGGGAAATTTATAGTGATGAATACCCCTATTAGGAAGACAGAATGGGCTCAAATAAACAACTTAATGTTGAATCTCCAAATTCTGGAAAAAGAACAATTCAAGCCTGCTATGGTTTATACATTGTGTCAACTTGAGAAGTCTAGAAGCTTAATTAAGTAAGGTAGCAGCTGGCCAAAAGCAGCCAGAGTCAAAGTGGGGAGCTGAGCAAGCCTCTTCTCCTCCTTTATATAGTACACAGGACCTCCCCCTCAGGGTGGATGTAGTATCCACAAAAATCCTTGCCTTCCTTTGCACAGGACGAGGATGTTTACAAAGTAAGACCCCTGGCTCCCTCCTGAGTCTCTCAGTTAAACTTCTGACCTTCTCAAATTGACACAATGGCCAGGTAACTGTTTGTGCTCTATACCCCAGGATGTAGAGCTGCTGCCTTACTTAATTAAGCTACTAGACTTCTCAAGCTGACACAATGTATAAACCGTAACAAAGCCCAAAGTTCATACAAGGGAAGAAATTATAAAGATCAGAGCAGAAATTAATACAACTGAAACTAAATAAGTAATACAAAGAATCAATGCATCAAAGAGTTGATTCTTTGAAAGATTAAATAAAAATGATAAACACTTAACCAGCCTCATAAAAAAGGAAAAAAAAAGACTCAAATTCACGCAATTAGGAATGAAAACTATAAAATCACAATGGATCCTGCAGAAACCCAGAAAGTCATCAATGCTTACTTTGAGAAACTTTATTCTAATAAAATGGAAAATACAGATAAAATGGACAGATTCCTAGATACATATGAATTATCAAAGCTGAACCAAGAGACACAAAAATTCTAAATAACCCAGTATCAATCAGGGAAATTGAAAATGTAATTAAAAACCTACCAACAAAAAAAAATCACAGGTCCTGATGAATACATAACTGAGTTCTATAAGAAATTTAGAGATGATTTAATGCCATTACTTCTCAAGCTATTCAATGAAATAGAAAAGGAAGCAATGCTCCCAAACTCATACCTGGGAGCAACTATTACTCTGATACCAGAACCAGAGAAAGACACAAACAAAAAAGAGAACTATAGTCCAATCTCCCTAATGAACAGAAACAAAATCCTCCATAAGATGCTGGCAAACTGAATTCAGCAAATCCTCAAGAAGATTATACATGACCAAGTAGGATTTATTCCAGGAATGCAGGGATGGTTAAACCTATGGAAATCAATAAATGTAATACATCACATAAACAGTGCAAAGGACAAAAATCACATTATCATCTTAGTAGACATAGAAAAAGCATTTGACAAAGTCCAACACACATTCTTGATTTAAAAAACCCTACAGAAAATTGGAATAGATGGTCTTTACCTCAATCTAATAAAGTCATGTATGACAAGTCAACAGCCAACATCATACTAACTGGACAAAAACTGAAAATTTTCACTCTAAAATCAGGAACAAGATAAAGGTGCCCACTACTATCACTCTTATTCAACATAATTCTGGAAACATTGGCCAGAGTAACTAGACAGGAGAAAGAAATAAAAAACTTAAAGATAGAAAAAGAAGAAGTTAAACTATCATTCTTTTCAGATGACATGATACGCTACATAGAAGACCTACAAAACTCACCAAAAGATTTCTAGATTTAATAACTAGATTCAGTAGAGTAGCTGGATAAAAAGTCAGCACTGAAAAATCAATAGCATTCCTGTACACGAGCAACAAACTCACTGAAAGAGAAGTTGGGGAAACCACACTCTTCACAATAGCATCAAAAAATCAAATATTTAGGAATCAATCTAACAAAGGAATTAAAAGACCTTTACACTGAAAAGTACTGTACTCTGAAAAAAGAGAAGAAGATATCAGAAAATGGGAAGATATCCCATTCTCTTGGGTAGGTAGAAAAAACATAGAGAAAATGGCTACACTCTCAAAATTGCTATACAGATTTATTGCAATCCCAATCAAAATGCCATTATCATACTTCTCAGAACTAGAGAAAATAAGTCCTAAAATTAATTTGGGACCAAAAGAGACCTAGAATAGCAAATGCAATTCTGGGCAACAAAGGCAAGGCAAAGGGGAATCACAATCCCTGACTTGCAAGTGTACCACAGAGTTACTATGATTAAACCAGAATTGTACTGGCAAAAAAACAGACCCACGGATCAAAGAAACAGACTAGAAAATACAGAAACAATTTCAAACACATACAGCCACCTGATCTTTGATGAAGGGGCCAAACACATTCACTGGAAGAAGGATGGCCTCTTTAATAAGTGGTGCTGGAAAAACTGGCTTTCTATATGCTGAAGAATAAAACTAGATCTATGTCTATAACCATGCACTCAACTAAAATCAAAATGGATCAAAGATTTAATATTAATACAGAAACACTAAATCTGCTGGAACATAGAATAGGTAGAACTCAGGGAGACATAGGTATAGGCAAAGATTTTATAAACAAAACCCTGATCACACAGCAATTTTCACAATCAACAACTGGGATCTCATTTTATTAAAAAGACTTTGCACAGCAAAAGAAATCACCAACAGAAAGAAAAGAACCAAAAGAGTGGGAAAAACTTTTTGCATGCTGTCCTTCAGACAAAGGACTATTATCTGGAATATATAAAAAAGTGGAAAAAAATCAGACCCTCCAAATTCAAAGACCCTCCCAAAAATGGGCTTCTAAGATAAATAGGCATTTCTCAGAAGAAAAAAGTACAAATGGCAAATAAGCATATGACAAAATGTTAAATACTACTGGTCATTTGAGAAATGCAAATTAAAACAGTGCTGAGATTCCATCCCACTCCAGAAAGAAAAACTATTATCAAGAAAACAACTAATAACAAATACTGGCGAGGTTATGGAGAAAAAGGAGCACTCCTCCACTGTTGATGAGGGTGTAGGCTGATGCAGTCACTGTGGAAATCAGTGTGGAGATTTCTCAAAAAACTAGGATTGGGGGTCCCATTCAATCCAGCTATTCCCTTTCTGGGTCTCTTTCTAGAAGAATTAAAAGCATCATACCACAGTAATGTATGTGCATCCTTGTTTATAGCAGCATAGTTTATAATAGTTAAATCTTGGGAGCAATCCAAATGCCCATCAATGAACTAATGGATTAAAAAAGATGACCTTTTTCTTTTTATATAATAGAGTATTAATCATAAAGAAAGATAAAATTGAGACATTTATAGCTAACTGGATGGACCCTGAGACCATAATCATAAGTGAAATAAACCCATGTGTGATTATTACATTATCTCTCTGGTGTGAGAAACTGAGAATGTAAAACATAACTGTACAATAGATATTGTGAAATAGAAAGAAACTGTTTGAAAGGAAATGGGAAATTGGGATGGGGAAGTGGAAGGAGGGAAGAGAGAAAAAATGGGAAAAGAAGGATAAAATGTGAACAAATTAGAAAATGTGAAAAAATAGAAAGAAACTGTTTGAAAGGAAATGGGAAATTGGGATGGGGAAGGGGAAGGAGTGAAGAGAGAAAAAATGGGAAAAGAAGGATAAAATGTGAACAAATTTGTGAGCAGGGAGGGGAAAAGGATTTGAAAAGAGGAATGAGAAAGGGAAAAAAAACAAAAAAGAGGAATCAAGATGTATCATGTACTGATATAAATTTCCTACAATGAATGTGGTTATTATGCATACCTAAATTGTATCAATAAACTTAAAAAAAGAACTAAACTACTGAAAAAAAAAACCCAAAGCATAGCCCTGTCCAACCTAAATTTTTTTCACATTTATTGAGAATTTATTTGCAGTAGCCTTTGTTTTCTCTACAAGTTATTTTTCCCATTTATTTAGGAGTCCATTATTTATTTTCCTTTTTATTTAAAAAATTTATTGGCACATGTTTGCAATAAATAATGAGTACTTTTACTGTGGGTATTTGGAGCATGTACACGACATATCTTAATACATTTTTGCTTTCCTTTCCCTCCTCACCTTCTCCTTTCCCTCCATCTCCTGGCCCCCTGCCTATTTGTGATGTATTTCCATTTTTCTTTTCTACCTTTTGTTTTGCTCTGTATTTGTACTTTCAGTTTCTCACATGAAAAACCATAGGCCTTCTCCGAATTCTATACCCAATGAAAATATCTTTCGAAAATGTAATAAAAAAATAAAAGATATCCAGACAAAGGCTGAAGCAATTAATCATCAGTAGAACTGCACTACAAGAAATGATAAAGCCCTCAGGCAGAAGGAAAGTGATAGCAGATGGAAATCTGTATCGATGTAAAAGATGGAAGACATTCAGAAATGGTGAGCACGTGGGAAAATAAAAAGTGTTTTTTAACTATCAAATTTCTTCGGATGAAATTTGACTGCATAAACAAAAATAAGAACAACAGAGTGAAGGATTTTAAGCTACTTTATTGAGGTATGATTGACATTCTTGGCACTGTATATATTAGGGTGATACAACCTTTTGAGTTTGGAAATAAGTATGTATCTGTGAAGCTACAGCCCTAATTTATACATAAGGACATTTACTGAGTAGAGAATATTTTTAAAGAAAAATTCACAGATGCAAAAACTAAAGTTTTTTGTAAAAATTTAATTTTCCAACATATGTGAAGATTTCAAAATAAGATGCTATAGATATGTAAAATCCAGTCCAAATATAAAAGATGAGTAAATATATACCTCATTAACAGCAAAATAATTCCTAGAAATACAGCTATCTTGAAAAAAAACAACTTCCCTATCAAAACCAAGAATAAAAACTTTATAGATACCCAACAAGGTATTCTCTCTTTGTAATATTCATAGGATTGAATGGATCTGTTTAAAGCAGTGACAAGGATAAACACAATTTGAAATAAATACTTTTGTCCAAGTGATCCATGTATCTGCTACTCAGTGTGGTTTGAAAACCAGCAGCATTTTTCTACCCAGAGCTTACTAGAAATGGAGAATTTCAAGCCCTGCTTTATTATTTATTTATTTATTTTTTTTTTTTGCGGCACCAGGAATTGAACTCACAACCTCGCACCTGCCAGGGCAGGCGCTTAAGCCACTGAGCCAACCTCCTGGCCCTAGTTTTTTGAGGCAGGGTCGCATTATGTAGCTCAGGCCACTCTTGCGCTGGCGTTGTAGCCCAAGCCGGCCTTGAACTCACAACGCTCCTCCTACCTCAGCCTCCCGAGTGCTGGGATTAAAGGCGTGCGCCACCACGCCCAGCTTCAAGCCCTGCTTTAGACCAAGTAAATCAGGATAGGCATTTCAAAAGAATCCCAACTTGATTCATTGGCTCATGCCAGCTTGAGAATCATTATTTTATACAAACTTCTTATTTATGTTTAAGTATTTAATGTAGGAGCAAAAGAGCATGTTCATGTTCAGTTAAAAGGAGTGGTGTAATTGTGTTTTTTTCAGTTGCAACACTGAGATCATAAGTAAAAGTAAAATTTATTTTCATGAATTAAGAGCATAGTTCGTACTAGGGAATGTGGTTAGCACTTCATTTAAGTCTTTCAGCCGCCCTGTGCTGAAGGTATTATTAATATTTTATTTTAAAAATTTATTTTAATTTTTATTATTTTTTATTTTTAAAAGCAAACAATAACAACAACAGGATAGAAACAATACAGAATTAAAAAAATAGTAGGAAATTAACACTAGTTAATACATTGCATATTGTTATCCTGGAAGCAGTTGTTTAGGTTACAAGACTCAGGCATGAAAAAAATGATCAAACAATCAAACAATGAAAGCACAAACTGTTCTTTTTGATGAACTAACAGAGATTAGTAGTATAGTTATCTATTTTGTGTATATATACATATACATA
>RJWM01040963.1:0-15122 GCA_004363535.1 Dasyprocta punctata
TGCATCCATGGATTCAAACAACCACAGAGCAGAAATATTTCGAAATGAAAAACAAAGTCAGTACTGAATGGTACAGACCTTTTTTCCTTGTGATTATTCCCTAAACAGTACAATATTTACATGGCATTTACATTGTATGAGGTATTGCAAGTAATACAGATGATCCAAAATATATGGGAGGATTGCATAGTTTATATGAAAATACTATGGCATTTTATGTAAAGAATTTGAGCATCTGCAGATTTGGCATCTGTGCGGGCCTCGGAACCAATTCCCAAGGATCCCAAGTGATAAGAGTATTCTTAAAGCTAAACACTGCAGCGTTGCTTATGCTGAATGATGCCTGGGGTCAGCTTGAACACTGGGGGCCGGTTAAATCCATTCCGGAGAACTGGATGTGGTGGTGCACACCTGCAATCCTCACACTCAGGACTACTGTGAGTTTGAGGCCAGCCTGGGATGCACAGCGAGTTCAAGGCTAGCCTGAACTACACAGCAAGGGCCTGTCTTAAAATAACCAAAAATAAGTAAGTAAGTTTTGCAATTTCCATACCATGAAACACAACGCAGCTAGGCATGGTGACACATGCCTGTAATCCCGGCACTTGGGAATCTGAGGTAGGAGGATTGCTGCAAGTTCAAGGCCAGCCTTGGCTACAAAGTGAGCTCAAGGCCAACCTGTACTGCATAGTGAGACCCTGTCTCAAAAAGACAGAAAACCAAAACCAAAACAAAACAAAAAAAGAAAAGAAAGAAACACTACGCAGCCATAAAAAGGTTTTTAGGTACAAAATAATAATTGCTTAAAAAAATAAGTGAACAGTTATATAGTGCAATAATGCATGTTAAAAAGGAGGTGTATTTTATTTGCCTGTAGTTTATATATGTTTATGTATAGGTCAGTTTTCTTCCTTTTAACAAATACCTGAGATAAATTAATTTATAAAGAAGAAGAGAAGCTGCCCACCTCATTGCAGCTGAGAAACAAGAGAGAGAGAAAAAGGCTGGAGCCCCAATATACTCTTTGAGGCCACGCTCCCAGAGACCTAATGTTCTCCCATTAGACTCCACCTCTTAAAGGTTCCACTCCAGTCCAACAGCATCACAGGCTGGGGTCCCAGTTTTCAACACATAACCTTTGGGGGACACTTCTGCAAACAATAGCCACGTGGAATATTTCTGGGAGAATTTCCAAGAAATTTTTCCCATGGTTACCTCTGGGAAAGAGAAGTGGGGGAAGAAGATGTACTTTTCACTGTGCGTCTTTTGTACATTTTGTACCATGTGTACTGATTTTTTTTAAATTGATTTTAAAAGGCACTGATACAAGTTAGTACTCTTCTGGTCTCCTTGGTGAAGTGCCCCTGGGCAGAGACACCATATGCCCTTGTCAGGTCAGAAGATAAAGATCTCAATTGCTGTTTGATTCAAAACTGTGTTCCCTGCTTAGGGAGCCAGGGAAGAAAATGAAACAATGAAAACCAGAGGAGTAGTGCATGATCCTCAGAGACACCTCCCGGAGGAGCTTCACTGGTTCCAGCCCCTGTTTCTGGTTTGTGAGGAGCACAGGTCTGTTCAGATTTGTCATAGGCTGACCAAAGGGCTCCATAAGTTCCTCCTACTTCATCTTTGTTTGTTGCTAATTCATTTTTCTAAAACAGGAGCCAGAGAGGTCAGTAATTTTTTTTATTATACTTAATTGCCAGAATGAGTGAATAATCCTATTAGTTTTAGATGAAAGGAGAAGCTATTTAAAAATAACTCTCCAAACCACATGTGACAAAGCCTAGAATAAACGAACAGATTTAATTACACAAATTAGTCACTCATAAAAAAGCAATCCGACAATCATGGATTTTATAACACCATCGGTGGAATGGTTTCAGACCTTAAAGCTTAAATGGGGGGGAAAGTGCCACTCAACCCAACAAGAAGACAGTAAATCTTTATGACAACAGAATGTTCTGGAAATTGTTATAGAATGATGTGATATATTCAGGTACAGAATAAAATATACTTGACTAAGAATATAGAGCATTCAATTGCTTTAAAGCAGCACATTTTCCACATGAAAGAAATTCATTAATTATTGCAATGCAGTGTACTTTTTTTCTGAAAATAGGAGATTGTATCTTAATGCACAAACACATCCTATAGCAGAGATGCCCCACACGGCTCTTGTTATTTAATGATGGGAAATAAATAAGCAATTCTAAAGCTGTGTTGGGGCAGAATACTCACCTTCCATGAGCTGGGCTTGACTTTGACTCTCGGCAGGCAAGCCGCAGCTTCTGCCCTGCAGGGGAAGGGGAGAAAAGGAGGCCTTCCTGCCGAAGATCACGGCCACTCTGCACTTGGGGTGCGCTGAGCTGTCTGAGCACCCAAGAAATTCAAGGCAGCACCGAACAGAAACTTAGCAGACAGCAAGTGGATGAATTTTCCTTTAGTCAGTTAATCGGGGGTTCCCAGTATACCTGTCTCCTTTCTCTTGGTTCAGAAGACAAAGTATTTCCCAGCACTGGCTTGTTAAAAATGTCTAAGTCGAAAGCATTCTTAAAAACATGCAGGTACCAGGGAGTCTCTGACCCTTGCACAGCCCACCGAGGCCTGCAGCGGCTGGGAGCAGCCCCTGAGACTGGCCGGCCTGCTTTGGAGAGCCTCACGGCTCCTGAACTGCCCTGGCCCGAGCCTCTTGCAGGTGTGGCTGCAGGTGTGGGCAGGACCAAGTGTGGCAAAGATCCACAGTCACAGGGACCGGAAGGTCGGTGGTGGAGAGTCCCCAGCTACTTCTCAGATAGTCTCCTGAATGAGGACATGCGGAGGGAAGGAGCAGGCCCACAGGACGCGCTGGGAAACACGGCCCTGCTCTTCACGGACACGCATGGAGACACGGACCGTGCTGGAACCGGGTCAGAACAGGTTGGGAAGGTCTGGAACTGGACTCTGAGGAAAAGATCCCCAGCTTCTACAGTTACGGTTCCCGGGCCCATTTTCCTCGAATCCTCACTCTAAGTCCGGGCCTTGCCACACTTGTGAAGGTTTTTCGTTTTTAAGATGTAATTCAATTTTCACCATAGGGGCTAGATAATTATATTATAAAGCAAACCACGTGACTCAGCAATTTCATTCCTGGTGTGCATTTAAGAGAAATGAAAACACAAATTCACACAGAAACTTGAACATGAACTTTTATAGCAGCATTACTTACAGTAGTCCCCACATGGGAAAAATACAAATGTCCAGCAAGTGGTGAACACATGCACAAAATGTGGAATGTTTATACAGTGGCATATTAGCAATAAAAAAGAATTCAGTATCTACACAGGCTACAGCATGGATGAACCCTGGGAACATTGTGCTTAGTAAAAGAAGCCAGTCACAAAGGACCACATAGGCTATCATCTCATTTAAATGAAGTATCAAGAGTAGGCAAATGTGGTTCTCTACCACAGATTCGTGGTTGTCTGAGGTATGGGACCTAGAGGGGTGATAACTATGGAGTGTAGGATGTTTTGGGGAGGTAATGAAACTTTTAAACCTTGGCAATAGTTGCATAACTCTATACTAAAAGTCATTGAATGTATACTTTAAATGAGTAAATCTTATGGAATGTGAATTATTTTTCACTAAAACTGTTAAAAGTTATAATACATAATATAATATAGGGAATTATATATAATATATATATATAAAATATAATGTAGGGAACAATGGTCACACCATATAAAATATAATACAGGGAACAATCCCAGTCTGGGAACCAGCACCATGCGCCGGCCACGGCCAGACTGGGAACAGTCAGACACCAGCCCCTTTCGGTACATGGGCTGGCAAACAAGTAGTACCAATCCTCCCCACTCCCTACCTCCATAAGTGACCAGTTTATCAGGAGAAACACAGGCTGTGATGATAGCTATCAAGGTGAAATGCAATTGGATGCCCATGGTGTTTCACTAACATTGTAAGTCTTGGGCCAGTGATCTGATCATCGGTTCAGAAGATATCGGTATGCAATGTGACATCTAGGGGGGATCTCCTTCTGAGGGTTGCAGCCATTGTTGATCCCCTATGGTCTTCTTTTGAGGTCTATATCATTTCCATTGTTTTGTTGGTTTGGGTTTTAGTCTCTTTTGTTTTGTTTGATTATGTTAAATCCCATGACAGGAGAGGCTATTTCAAGAATAGCAAGATATATTATGGTAGCAATTTTGGATTTACTATTGGCTTGTTCTGAAGTCCTTTATTGCATTCATTGTTTTGTTTTTATGGTTTCTATTCTGTTCTGTTCTGTTTGATTTTTACTGTGTCCGAAGTTATCTGCAGTTATTTTGAAGACATCAAAAGGCATTATGGTAACTACTGTTGATTTCATAATGTTTTGAAGTCCTGTATCTCTTACATGGGTTTGTTTTGATTGCTTTTATTTTGTTATATCCTCTTTAAAATAAAATAAAATGTTATAATATATATAAACCATGAAATATTATGTAGCTGTGAAAAACACTGAAGAAACCATTTGTCTACTGAGGTATGGAAAATCTCCAAGGCAGATTGCTAAACACATAAGGACAAAGAAGAGAGCAATACTACCATCTATGTAAAAAAAAAAAATGGGGAGAAAAATGTTTGCATAGGTGTTGAAAAGCTGCTGGAAGAATGACCAGAAAATTAAGAACAAGTTATTGGGGTGGGGGAGAACAAATGGATGGAAGGTAGGGCGCGCGAGAGAAGTCTTATTCTGTATTATTCTTCAAGTTTTAAGAGTCATTTAACTGTGTGCGCACATGCACGTGTGCGTGGCCCGCGCAGGTGTCTGACCTGCAGGCTTCCTCGGGAAAGGGAGGGCACATCCGGGCACCTGGCTTGTAAGAGCTGGAGGCTTGGAATCTGTGTCCTCTGTGGAGTTCGCTAAAGAGTATGTTGTCGTGGGATGGTCGAACCCCAAAGATGGAAATGCAGAAGGAAAGGGGCTGTTTGGTATGGAAACATAGTGAGCCATAGAGCATCCAGTCCAACCCATGTTACAGAGAGGCTACTTATGTTAAGACGGAATTCTATGTCAAGCGCTAGGTTATTGTCTACCTCTAGAATCCAGGGAAGCAGGGTTTCATATTTCCATTTAGAGAGACGGACATGCAGGCTTGGGGAAGTGACTGACCCAGCCTCACATGGCTCACTGTCACTCTCCTTTCACCCGGAAGGTCACCTTCAAGCCGGACCGAGAGTCTAGGGTCATGGGTTCTCCAGTTCCTTGCTCTCCGGGTAAAATCGTACATGGTCTCTGCTAAGGCATAGCCAAGACCTTAAATCGCTCCCTGTTAGCCAACACTAATCTAGAATGTTAAGAGCAGGATAACGAATGAGTGACAAAGGTGACTTGCTGCTGGCTGTGGTCTGCACATGGGTTTATTGGTTGGGACAATTCACAGAGCTTCATGTTTGGGCTAGGCACACTTTTTTTGGTATGCATTTATGTTTCAGTGTAAACTTCTTCCTGTCGCTTCATGAGTGCAGAAAGTCGTAACAGGCCGTAGAAACAAAGCTTAAGGTTTATATGGAAAAATGCAAAAGCTATTTTTAAACAAGATTCTGCATTCCTTATGACTGTTGCCATGTGGTGGCATCTCATGAAGAGGCCTGGCCCTGGGCGCGGAGGGTGGTCAAGGTCACGGACACAGCAGGGGCTGCGCAGCTGCCTGTCTGCTGACGCAGTGAGGGTGACACCAGCTATTTGTCACTCCCAGATGCTTACATAACAGTGAAATGGGGCAGTCCGGCTTCTGGCTTGTGTACACCTCCAGGGCCCTCCAGTTCAGTCCAGGTGCATACTGACCTAAATGCAGTCAAGCAAAACCGCTCACTCAGAAAATACTTGTCTGAGCTACAGTTCTGAGAGAAAGAGCTTCTACCTCCCCTGGTAGCTTTGCTGTTGGAGACCTAATTAATTCTGCTAGAAGACAAGGTTGTTTATTGCTGTTGGTTTTTTTCTAGTCCAGCTGAAGAGTCAGTCAGCTTAGAAGACTCTAAATTGGGGCTTGACTCTCCAAAGAATATTTCTTTTAAAGAAACAGGTGCTTTTTCACGTTGGCAGGTCAATATTGGCATTTCAAAAAATTGTCAATGAATGAATGCTCACAGCCACTGGTCTCAGGAGAATCCACTGGGCTGGCAGATCTTACCACTGAGTTCTCACATCTGGTAATGAAAAAGGACATTTACAATGATCCTGGAGGGACCTTGTGGGTTACAACAAGCATCCTTCTCACCTGCTTCTCCAGAAAAAGAACCTCCCAGCCAAGAATACAGGCTCCAAGTGTTTCCTCCCTTGCTGGGGTATGACTTCTCAGGGCACATTTTAAAAATTGCTTTGCTTTACCTTGATCATCCAGCGTGTACTGTAATCAGCCTACATCGTGACTATGCACTAGATAACCCAGAGTCAAAACTCATAAAGCAGAATAGAAATAAGAAAATAAGAAAACATGGCAGAAACAACTCAGAAAGAGACAAATTTAATGAAAGTGCAAAATAGAAAAAAATGGATGAAAGTTAAGGTGTAGAAATCAAAATATATAGTTGATATATTTAACAAGGCAGATCTAATTGGATACATGTTAAACTCTATGCCCAAAAATACAAAATGTACTTTAAGAACCACTGAATTTGCACACAAAAATATCATATTTTTTTCTGTAAAGAACACTGTAGAACACTTTTTAAAAAGTACTCCCCATGAATAGTTATTAAGAATAAAAGCTAATTTTTAAAATGTAAAAATGTAATTTTGCCACCTGGAAATTAAAGTTTAAGAATTAGTGAGTCAAAATAGCGTTAAGAAAAAGTATACCATATCATAAAGAAAATAATAATTAAAAACTACATATTTTGATCTATCTGAAGCAACTAAAATTAATAAAGACTATAAATAATAAAAAATGGATTTACAGAAAAAGAGGGGAATGGACAGTCTTTTTAACAAATATTACTGGACAATTATATATTCATGTCCATAGAAAAAAGAAAGAAGCAAAGAAAGAAAGAAAGAAAGAAAGAAAATCCTTATGTCTCACACCATAAACATTAACTCAAAATGGACCATCAATTTAATTGTAAGATCTAAAACTAATAATATTAGGAACAAACAGAAGAAAACCTCTCTGATCTTGGATATAATAAAATTTATAAAGTATAAAATTTTATATAATATAAAATTTTTAATAGAATATCAAAAACGTAATTCATAAAAAAAGAATCTAATAAATTGAACATCAAAATGTGGCAGACCGGGTGGCAATGCTTGCAAGTCATATATCTGTTAAAGGACTTGTTTTAGTTACTTTTCTTTCATTGCTCAGAGAAAATACCCAAGATCCAAAATTAAAGGAGGAAAGGTTTATTTAGCCCAGAGTTTATAGAGGTGTCAGTCTGTAATCAGCTGGGTCTAAGGCAGTGGCATGGCAGACGGGCAACAATTCATGGCCACAGAAGACAGCAAAAGCAACAAGAGCAAAAGGGGAATAACATGCCTCTTTCTGCCCCTTTTATCTTATCCAGACTGCTGGAATTAGGGCCATGCCAAAGCAGTCAGTGGACTGATTCAGCAATCATTCGCCCTTAATCCCAGCATTGCAGAGTGAAAAAGTCACAAACTCTAGATTCAGCTACCCCCAAAAGAGCCTCCCCCGTCCCCCATGACTACATGAGGCTTTGGGAGACATCTAGACATTAACCACAACAGGACTTGTATCCAGAATATTTGAAGTAGTCTCATAACTTAGTAATAAGAGGACAAACAGCCCAATAAAAAAGTAGGAAAAAGATTTGAATAGGTGCTTCACCAATGAAGATTTACACGTGACTGATAAAGTCATGAAAAATCACTCAATGTCATCAGTTTTTTTTATAGTGTTCATTTATTTATTTACTTGCTTACAGTCCACCAGAGAACAGAGACGATCTTGTGAATCCATGCATCCTCAGCCAGACATAGAGATGTGTTAATTAGTTATTTAATATGGCTACAGTTATTTCCCAAGGAAAAAAAAAATCCACCAACATGACAAGTAATGGCTATTAATCTTAATTATGATAATAACCTTTCTATAAACAATAACTGTCTGGCTATCCTGTCATGTGTTTATTTCATTCCTGACAAGAGAGATCTTTAAAACCTCGTGATAAATTAATCCTTTTACCATTAGCTGCACTATGTTGGCCATGGGGGAGAAAAATGATTGCTCAGTTTATAAAACTGTTCACAGAAAGAATCCTCTCTCTCTAGCTCTAATATTCTAGATTTCTAACTTTTTTTTAGTTTGTCAAAATTTAATCATGCACCTATATAGGATTTAGAAGGAAATTTATATTATTCAGTGCATAACTGAATAAAAAAATTCATTTCAAGACCTATTTTTTTCAAGCAGTAACAAAAAAATGTAATTCAAAAAGCAAAATTGGATCCAAATATCAAATAATAAACATTCTGTTTTTCTTTTTCTCTAACTGTCCCAACTAATTTTTATGTATACATAGGTTTTGTTTTAGTTCATCACACAAGTGCAACAATACGATAGTCACGTATAAGTGACTTATTCAGTTCACTGAGAAGTATATCCTAAACATTCATCCATTTGAGGGCAAAACTGTCTAGTTTGTTGTTCTTTATAGCTGAGTAGTATTCCACTATGTAAAAATACCACAACTTTTTTATCCATTCCTCAGTCGAGGGGCATTTAGGGTGCTTCCACGATCTAGCAATTATGAATTGGGCAGCAATGAACATAAATGAACATATATCACTGTGATGAGATATTTTTAGTTCTTTTGGGAAGATATCCAGAAGGGGAATAGCTGGGTCAAATGGGACCTCCAATCCTAGCTTTTTGAGGGATCTCCACACTGACTTCCACAGAGGTTGCACCAACCTGCATTCCCACCAACAGTGAAGAAGGGTTCCTTTTGGCCAGCAGCCCCTCCAGCATTTGTTATTAGTTGACTTCGTAATACTAGCCATTCTTTCTGGGGTGAGGTGGAATCTGAGTGATACTTTCATTTGCAACTCTCGAATGACCAGTGCTGGTGAACATTTTTTTACGTATTTATTTGCTGTTTGTGCTTCTTCATCTGGGAAGTGTGTGTTCATCTCAGATGCCCATTTTCGAATTAGGTCTTTAAATCTTGGAGAACTGATTTTTTAAGTTCTTTATAGGTTTTCGATATTAATCCTTTATCTGAGGGACAGCTGGCAAGCAATTTCTCCCATATTGTGGGTAGTCTTTTCACACTGTTGGTGGTTTCTCTTGCTGTGCAAAAACTTTTCAATATGATGAGATACCATCTGTTGATTCTTTGCGTTAATTCCTGTGCAGTCTGGCTTTTATTCATAAAGTCTTTGCCTATGCCAATGTCTTCAAGAGTTTTACCTACTCTATCTTCCAACAGATTTAATGTTTCTGTTTTAATGTTAAGAGCCTTAATCCATTTAGATTTTAACTTAGTACATGGTGAAAGATATGTGTCTAATCTTAATCTTTGATATGTGGAAAGCCAGTTTTTCCAACACCATTTATTACAAAAGGCTATCTTTTGTCCAATGAATGTATTTAGCACCTTTGTCAAAGATAAGATAGCTTAATAAGTCTGGAGTTGTTTCTGGATCTTCTAATCTATCCCACTGATCCTCAGGTCTCTTTTTTTGCCAGTACCACACTGTTTTTATTATGATAGCTTTACAGTATAGTTTCAGGTCAGGAATTGTGATGCCCCCTGTCTTGTCTTTGTTGCCCAGGATTGCCCTTGCTATTCCAGGTCTCTTCTTGTTCCAGATGAACTTTAGGATTGTTTTCTCTAATTCTGTAAGATATATTAGTGGTAATTTGATTGGGATTGCATTAAATATGTATAAAGTTTTGAAAGTATGGCCATTTTAACTATATTGATTTTTTCCTACCCAAGAGCATGGGATATCTCTCCATCTTCTAATATCCTCCTCAATCTCCTTTTTTAGTTTTCATTATAGAGGTCTTTTAATTCTTTCATTAGATTGACTCCTAAATATTTTATTTTTTAAAATGATATTGTAAAAGGTATTGTTTCATTACTTTCTCTCTCAGTGCGATTGTTATTTGTGTACAAAACTGCTATTGATATTTGGGTATTGACCTTGTAACCAGCTACACTGCTAAATCTACTTACTAAATCTAGAAGTCTCTTGATGGAATTCTTAGGATCCTCTAGGTAGAGTATCATGTCATCTGCAAATAATGCTAGCTTAACGTCTTCCTTTCCTATCTGTATTCCTTTTATTTCTTTCTCTTGTCTAACTGCTCTAGCTAAAGTTTCCAGAACTATGTTGAATAAGAGTGGAGAAAGTGGACATCCTTGTCTTGCTTCTGATTTTAAAGTGAAAACTTTCAGTGTTTGTCCATTTAGTATGATGTTAGCTATTGATTTGTTATAGGTAGCTTTTATCAGATCAAGAAAAAGACCATCTATTCCAATTTTCTGTAGAGTTTTTATCATGAATGGGTGCTGGACTTTATCAGAAGCTTTTTCTGCATCTATTGAAATAATCATATGACTCTTATCCTTGGCTCTGTTAATATGATGTACTACATTTATGGATTTACATATGTTGAACCATCCCTGCATCCCTGGGATGAATCCCACTTGATCAGAGTGTACAATCTTTTTGATGATTTGCTGCAGTCTATTTGCCAGTATCTTATTAAGAATTTCTGCATCAGTGTTCATTAGGGAGATTGGCCTGTAATTCTCTTTGTTAGTTGGATCCTCCTCTGATTTTGGAATCAGAGTAATGCTTGCTTCCAAAAATGAGTTTGGGAGTATTGCTTCCCTTTCAGTTTCATTAAGGAGTTTGAAAAGTAGTGGTGTTAGATCTTCACTAAATTTCTTGTAGAATTCAGCAGTTAATCCATCAGGACCAGGGCTCTTCTTTGTTGATAATTTTTTAATTACATCTTTAATTTCATTTATTGATATTGGGTTGTTAAGGATTTTTATATCATTTTAATTGAGCTTTGGTAATTCACATGTATCTAAGAATCTGTCCATTTCTTCTATATTTTCCATCTTATTAGAATATAAGTTCTCAAAATAAGTATAAATAATTTTCTGGATTTCAACTGGGTCTGTTGTGATTTCACCCTTTTCATTCCTAACTGCATGAATTTGAGTCCTTTCTTTCCTTTTTTTGATAAGGTTGTCTAAGGGTTTATCAATTTTATTTAGTCTTTCAAAGAACCAACTCTTCAACTCATTGATTCTTTGTATTGTTTTTTAGTCTCCAGTGTGTTAATTTCTGCTCTGATCCTTATAATTTCCTCCCTTGTATGAGCTTTTGATTAGTCTGCTCTTCTTTTTCTAGAAGTTTGAGGTTCAATGTTAAATTCTTCATATAAGCTTGTTCAGTTTTCCTGATATGGGTATTGACTGCTATAAATTTCCCTCTTAAGACTGCTTTCATTGTGTCCCACAAGTTCCATTATGTTGTATTATCATTGTCATTCAACTGTAAAAACTGTCTACTTTCTTCTTTAATTTCATCTGTGGCCCATTGATTGTTCAGTAGTGTGCTATTTAATTTCCATGTGTTAATAAAGTTCCTGTGGTTTCCTTTAGCTTGGATTTCCAATTTCAATGCACTGTGGTCTGATAGCATGCATGGGGTAATTTTGATTCCTTTACATTTGCTTAAGCCTGTTCTATGAACCAGCATATGGTCTATTTTGGAGAATGTCCCATGTGCAGCTGAAAAGTATGTGTATTCTGATGTTGTAGATTTGAAGACTATAGATATCTACTAAGTCCATTTGCTCAAAAGTTTGATTTAATTCTAATACTTCATTGTTGATTTTTTGTTTAGTTGATCTGTCTTTTTGTAACAGCGGGGTATTGAGGTCTCCAAATACAATTGTAATAAGGCTTATTTGATTTTTCATGCCCATTAATAATTGTTTTATACAACTGGGTGCACTAGTATTTGTTGCATATATATTTATGATTGTTATCTCTTCCTCTTGGATTGTTCCCTTTACCATGATATAGTGACCTTCTTTGTCTCTCTTAATCAGTCTTGGCTTAAAATTAACTTTGTCTGCAAATAGAATAGCTACCCCTGCTTTTTTCTGGATTCCTGTTGCATGGAGTATTGTTTTCCATCCTTTAACTTTCAGTCTATGGGTATCTTTTTGAATTAAATGTGTTTCTTGTATACAGCATATTGTTGGATCTTGCTTCTTGATCCATTCTGCCAGTCTATGTCTTTTGACTGGTGAATTGAGACCACTAACATTGATGGTTAAAACTGATATGTGTTGACTTATCCTTATCATATTGCTTTCTATTATTGGCTCCCCCCCACTTTTTTCCCCTTCCCTCTAATTGTTTGCTTTTCCTGGCGGATTCCTTCTATTAGGGTTCATGGAGCTATAATACTTATCATCCCTTTCTAATATGTCCTTCAAAACATTTTGGAGTGCTGGTTTAGTGGTCACAAATTTCCTCAAATGATACTTATCATAGAAGTATTTTGTTTCTCCTTCTAGTTTTGCGGGATACATCAATCTGGGTTGAAAGTTGTTTCCTTTTAGAATTTGGAGTACTTCACTCCAAGCTCCCCTTGACTTGAGAGTTTGTGCTGAGAAGTCTGTTGTGATTCTGATGGGCTTTTCTTTATAGGTGATTTGTTTCTTTTCCCTAACAGCTTTTAAAATTTTATTCTTGTGTTGAATTTCTGGAATCTTGACTATGATATGCCTGGAAGTAGATCTTTTTTTGTCATTGCTAATTGGAGTTCTATATGCTTCACTTATATGTATGGCAAATTCTTTTTCTCTACCAGGAAAGTTTTCTGACATGATGACTGTAAGGATGTTTTTAATGTCATTTATAGAACCTCCTGCTTGTTCACTGACTCCAATTAATCTTAAATTATTTTTCTTTGTCTCATCAAGCAGCTGCTGTATTGATTTCTCATGTTCCCTTGCTAGTTTTGAGAAATCTTTCTTTTCCTGATCACTAACTGTGAGCCTGTCTTCAATATCTGAGATCCTGTCCTCACATTGGTCTAATGTGCTTCAAATACTTTCAATGGAGTTTCTATTCTCCTGAATATCTGTTTGAACCTGTTTTATGGAATCCATTTGCTTCCTATGTTGTCCTTCCATAATTTGCTTAAGCTTGTTTATTTTTTTGTCTGTGTCTGCTCTAACCTCACTAAACATAGTATGTATTTTGGTAGTCTCTGTGGTTATTTGAGAGATTATTTCCGATTTCATTTTTTCCAAAGCCTCATTCAATTGCCTTGTTACTGCTTTGGAAAAACCTGGTGGGGGGTTTTCAGATTTTCCAGCCTCATTGCCCTCTGGGTTTGCTTTTGTGGAGCTGGGTGTCTGAGGTTGTGACCTGTTTAAGTGTCTTCTCATTTCTTTTCTTAGTTTAATTCCTAAAGTGATACCTGTTAGTTGCCTGCAGTGGGTTACTTTAGTGGTGGTATTAAGGACTACCAGGTGATAAGCACTTCCTGGAGATATCTTCCAGGTATAGCTGGTTCCTGGGCTCGGAGTCTATTAGAAAATCCCACCTCCCTAGTTTGTCAGAGATGAAAAACCACTGCTCGCCTAGTTCAGACCCTGGTTCCCTGACACCGTACCTCCGCTCTCTCCACGACCCCCAGTCAATCTCATTTCTGGACCATCAGGGCCAATAGCTATCCAGATCAATCAAGTTAACTCTGGCTGCAGTAGCACCCACAGCACCAAATACTGTCAACAAAACAGTAAACTAAGCCAACTCCCGATTTGCAATCCCCAACTATATAAACCAAATTTGTAACCATACATCAGAATACAAAACAATCATATACAGTACAAAAGTTCACAAGATGTCAATTCTGTCCCCAAGGGTCAGGACCCAAAATGTATTTGACAGAACGCAGAGAGGTGAAAAAAGGGAAAGAGACTGTAAGTAGGTTGGAGGGCAAAGATGGGTCCCACCAACTTAGGGAAATTGCTGCAGAGAACTGAGGAAAAAAGAGAGCCAGAAGAAAAAGAAAGAAAGAAAGAAAGAAAGAGAAATGTCCACTTACAGGGTTCTCTCTGGATTCACTGGTAGACAGCCTGTGGAGACAGCAACCCAAATCATGGCACTGTATCCCCACAAGCCAGCAACTGTTCGTGGACAGAGAAGTAGACAACCTTAGCAGGCCTGCCCTGAGACTAGCCTCCTTGGGCTCGCAGCAATCCAAGCAGTCTCCACAGGTCTGCGCCCAGCTAGGAGCCACTGGGGGAAGCCGAAAACAGTTTTAGCCCCAAGCCTATCTGGCCAGACTCTAGAATGGTTCTGGCAAATTGCTCTCTCCTGCGGGAGGACCAAGCCCTCCACACTCACCACCAGCCAGCACAGTCCTCTGCACCTGCCACTCCCCTGCACCAGTGAATGGCTCTGCATAGACCCCAGGGTCGCCAGCGGCCACCAACACTGCAACCATTTGCCGCTGGGCTCCGACAGCTCCCCTCACACAGTGAGTCTGCCTCTGGGCTCTGACAGCTCCACTCATGCAGCAAGTCCGGCTCTGGTCAAAGGCACCGCCAGCTACCGTCCTCTTTTTAGTTGGATTTTTCCTTTTCACTGTCTCTGTGGGGTTCAATTCAGAGTTCAGGCTCTTTCTGGGTCCAAGGAACCCATCTTCCTCCTTTTTGTCTTCCTCAGGATGCTGTACTCCCACTTCTAGAGAGAGGCTGTTTTCTCTGCATCCTACTACTCTGCCATCTTCCTGGAAGATCTCAATGTCATCAGTTTTTAAGGAAATGCAAATCAAAACCACAGTGATACATCATTACATACCCACCCTCATGACTATAATTTTATTTATTTATTTTTAGTACTGGGGTTCAAATTCACAACCTTGTGCTTGCCAGGCAGGTGCTTATGCCACTGAGCTGAATCCCTGGCCATCATGACTGTAATTTTTAAAGTGAACAATTGTGACATTGGCTAGGATATTGAAACACAAGAACTCTCATCCAATGTTAAATGATACAGGTACCCTGAAAAACAGTTTGGTATTCTCAACACAAACCTTAAAGGCAAGAAGAATATGA
>RJWM01040964.1:0-15169 GCA_004363535.1 Dasyprocta punctata
TTTTTTGTTGTTGTTGTTGTTGTTGTAGTTTTTGTTTGTTTTGTTTTTCTTCGCTCAAATAAAATTTAAAAAAAAAAAGATTTAGGTATATTTGTTTTCTATGTGAATTTCAGAATCAGTAGGTCAATTTCTGGAAAAATTCTAATGAAATTTCAGATGAGATTAGATCACACTTGCAAGTTAAATTAGAAAAAAATTCACATATTTGTAATATGAATATTTTGGTGAATCAGCATGATGTGTCCATTTATGTAGCTTTCAGAGACTTAATAAACTCTCAGAGAGTTGGCCTGTGCATTATGTTTCTGTCCATTAAGGCTCCTGATTTCTCCTGATCATGTACCTCATTGAGATGTGGAGATTTTCTTTCAGGGGATACATCTAATTAAAGATCTCCAAAACTAACATGTAGGCAGGTAGAGCCCAGTGACATAATGTGTCATATATTAGGTACTAGGTGTGGGATCTGGAGAGCTCTGGATTCTCTCTCTCTCTCTCTGTCTCTCTCTCTCTTTCTTCATGGTTCTGGAAATTAAACCTAAGTCTCACACATGTTAAGCCAGTTCTCTACCATAGAGTTATATCCCCAAATTTTTCTATTTTATTTTATTTTACTTTATTGTATTCAATCTATATATATATATACATATATACATATATACATACATACATATATATATATATATATATATATATATATTTCTTAGTCAGTGTATCTATCTAACTTCATCTCACCACCATTTATCTATGTATGCCAGGATCGCCCTAATGTGCACGTTTGCCTCGGTCCTCAGTCTGGCTTCACCCTTGCTGTTGCTGTCTCAGCCTCCTGAGTAGCTAGGATCATAATTGTACACCATTGCTGCAAGCTGGCTTCTATTTATTTATTTTTTCAGAACAAATCAGTGCATCTCCCATGCCTGTGACCCCTCTCTTGGGAAAATTGAGCGTTTGGCTCATCAGCTAACATGTGAATTGGAAACTTTAATTGCTGTACTAAAAATGACAAGGGGTGAAAATCTAAGAAATAATTGGTTTTTAAAGTAATTATCAAATTTGCCTCATTCAGCTGCCTTCTTTTTAATTTTTATTATACAACGCCACTCAAGTCTCCATTTGCCAAAGTCTCTGTATACAGACCTGCCACAAAAATCATTCTGAATTCAATCAAAGAGAGTGTTGGTTCTATCACTCACTGATATGTGGGAGAAAAAAAAAATACCTAGCTTCATTCTATTTGCCACACCAGAGTAGACATAAATACCTATTTGTAAAGGTATAATTTAGAGTAAAATAGAAAAGTCTGTTGCTTTAGTTTTAACTGTAGAGAACAGAACTGGATTATTGTTATTACACATAAAACTCCACACATTTTGGTTGGTGCTAGATATGCATTTGTCAAAGAATGAAATTGTTCCAGAAAATATACATTATGCTTTGGAGGCAATGAGATGCTTTCTATTTTAACTTGTAATTTTGTGCTGAGCCACTTTCATGTGTAGGTTTTATGCTCCTTGGAGGAGAAAAATGTGTCTCCAGCCTACACTGTTTTCTGGAGATCATTGAGTCTTGTGAATGATAGCATTCACTGTGAGTCATTAATGCCTGTGCCTTAAAAATCAATAAATTATTTTCATTGCATAAAAATTTGGGCTTCACATTTTTGTAATTTATCATGAATCGCCAACTTTTAGACCCTTCTTGCACCCTTCCTTATCTGTAATTGTATAATTTCAAAGTATTCAAAATGTTTTATCTAGCAGAATTAGGGATCTATGAAATATTTTTTTACAATCTTAATATGATAAGAAATTAGTTGAGAGTTAAGAAAGAATTATAGGCTTAGAGGTAGACAGTCATAAATACAAAATCTCATACAAAACCATCAAATAATCTAAGAATTCTATGGGCAAAATTCAGTCCCTCATCTCAGGTTTCAGGTATTAAATGCAGCCTCTGGATATCTAATTAAGTCTAGGTGAGGCTAACATAATCTAATTCATTCTTAATAGCAGGAGAAAAATGTTGCATTATCTCATTATATGTATTTTTCCAATTATTTAGTGAGGTTTAGTTTGATACTAAATTTAATCTTGTCGGTCTAGAATGACTTCTCAATTATTATTGCTCTTTAAAATCTTTATCATCCTTTAGTGCTAATCCATAATGTTGTAAAAATATTTCAAAATTTCCCCCAGTTATTTCTTCAGTGTCATTACAGTGCTGTGTCTATATTTTTGCCATCTTCTAATACATTCTGCCTTGTGTAATATTCTGTCGGGCATACATCTATTTTACTCATGAGTAATTTCTCATATGTTACTTCAAGGTAAGATCATGATCTTTTTTTTTCTACCTTGCTTTAGCCCTCCTTTCATCTTGTCCTTGTTAAACACTATTGCTGCTATCAACTGACAATATTTTCTACAAAACTTATACTATGTGTGATATACAAATGATAATGACATTTCTACAATGATTTTAAGTATTTAGTTCAATAATAGGCATGATTATCTTGGACTTAATGTCTTTGCATAAGGGAATAAAACTTGTAAAAATGTATGTTAATTGTTCTCTACTGCTAGAAAAGACATAATTATTGTTTTAATAATCAAGGTAAAAACTGTACTATTCCATAAAGCTTATTCCATTGAAATAGCAGGGAATCAATGTCATTGTAGAAATAATGAGCTCATTAAATATGCATTTTTCTTCTTTAGTGTCTTCTACTAAAAGAAACAAGATTTACGTGGAGAAACAGCTCATATTAGATATGACTCTTTCATTAGTTCTTGTCAAAGTGAATCTGTGCTCTAAATTTCATCTTAGTCTTCCATTGTCGATTTCTAAATAGAAGTGAATATTTTGTTACCGATGATTTGCTCTGCTTTATCTGCCCAGTTTTACTGTTTTCCCAGCCTTGAAACTTCCCCAGGAATTGAACATCTAGTTTAGCAGACCACTTGTTCTCTACTTAGGCTTGGAAAGAGATCTCCTCTTATTTCAGGTTTCCAGTTGACAACAGTGGTTTTTTTCCCCAACATTAACAGTTTTAAATTTCGGTTGATTAGTCCATGAGCATAGTACCTGTTTATATTTCCTGTGAGAAGTTGGTACATGTAAATATTGCATCTTAATTCCTCTATCGCTCTGCCCCTCCTCCATTCACTCTTTGATCTTACGCTTGTCTGTTTGTTTATCTGTTTGCAGAACATAATGATTACATTCATTGTGGGAAGTTTGGTCCATACTCATAAAGCATCTTAATTCTTTCTCATTCCCTCTCCTCTCCTTCCATCTTTTGATCATCTTCCCATTTGAAAAGATCCACCTTGCTGTTTTCATCATTAACATCCGAGAGTGTTTCATTGTTCCTACTGCTTATTACTCAGGGGCATAAGAGGTAGAAAATATGGGAAACTTTTCCCTGGATGACACACTGGTCGTGCACATTGAGTTTCTCCGAAGAAACCTGCAAGATTATGCAAACAGGAGTTTTATCAGAAAAACAAAATGCTCATCTTTGCCAGAGGTTTGAAGAAAACAAAATCAGCCCATAGTGGTGGCATGTGTAGATAGTCCCAAACTTGGGAGGCTGAGGCAAGAGGATTGCCTGAGCCCAGAAATTTCAGGGCGACACAGATAACATAGGAACATTCTTCCCTGTGCTGTTGGTCAGTGGTTTTCTTCAACCTAAAAAAGAATCCAATTTATTATTTACTCTCACTTTGGGAATCATGGTCACCTAAGAATCCTAAACCTGCAATGAACTCTTCCAGTTTATTAGTCACTTTGCTTTTCCTTGATCCCAATCCCCAACCTTTATGCTATTACTACAAATGTAGAGCAGAGAAGGAGACCGAGTCAGGAATGCAAGTTCTAAGAAGGATTTGTGAAAGCATCCTAGACACTTGCTAGATAGCGTTTCTTTCATCACACAGACATATATTCTATAAAAGCACTGTCTATTTATACATATTTCTTTTCAATATCATTTATGTGTCCCCATACAAAGGCATAAAAGCTCACATGGGAGCACCACACCTTGAGTGTCAACCGTGGATCAATCACAAGGAAAATAGAAGCGTGTTGTCTAGATGGCTAAATGAACTCCGTCTGTCTGCCTTTGGTGTCTGTCAGGCAACTTCCTGAAGCACTGGAGAAGTGAGACAGAGATAAATCAGTCATGACTAAAGAAGTAATCCTAGTTAAAACTAATGAGAAAGCTAATTGTCGTCATCTATCTTCCTGTCAACTTCTTTACTATACTCAGGCTCTTCCTTGTGTTAGAATGGTCCAAGTGTCCCTGGCAGTAATCTGTGGATCAGTCCTTGTGTTGTTGAAACCAGAATGCTAACATGCAGCTCGCTGTTTGCTAAAAGGGTGCTGAAGCAAATTTAACACGTAATTGAACTCACCTTGATTTTTAGTCTTTTAAAGTAAAATTTCATGTGCATATTTTCCCCAAAGTATGCAATTTAAGAATATGAATCATGTGAGTGTGAAAAAAAAATCTCTTTCAAGATAACTAGAGCCGTTTTATTATTAGGTGTGATGCTCTTTATTGAGGAAATAATCAGTTCAGTGGGAACAAATTTAAACTGCATTTGAAATGTTTTTTCTGGTATCCATTGCACACCAAAATAGAATGTGTTGAAATACTTTATTTCATTTCAAAGATCAAATTATTCTTCATCAAGATGAAATTGATTTGGGGAATGAAACTCCCAACCTACTACATGCCTGGCACAAGTTCATGTTCTCTGAAATCAAAGAATGAATTTTAGGAACAACAGAGGGTAAGAGCAGAATATATTTATTGACAGAAAGAAAGCTTCTGTCTGAGGGATGCAAGGGGTCCCGAGTGGGTTGCCAAAGACTGTCATTTTTAGGGACTTTTATAGAGTAAAACCATGAGGTTAGATGGGTCCAAGACAGGAAAAATGGGAACCTGCAAGATGGGCATAAGGTGGGACATAACAATAGGTAGCCAATAAGATTAATTGCTCAGGTAGAATTGGTTAAGTCAAGGACAAATGGGGAAGCGAGTCAGGTAGTAAGCGGGGATGCTTAACAGCAGTGACTCTCCCTATAGGGGGTGGGATGCTGACTCCTGACTTCCTCGGGTGATAGAGAGCTATTAGAGTATCAATCCTTAGGAGATGGATGTATTTGTTCTGCTTTTTGTCTTGAGGCCTGGCCCACAGCAGGAGGTGTCTATCTCCCCCACAGTTACAAAGTATCTGGGCTTGTGCACTGGCTCCTTTGAGGACCTAGTCCTGTCTGACTGCCTATAATAATTCTGACTAACTCAGTTGCCTGTAACAAAATCACATTTCTTTCAGAAATGAAATATTCCCCTTTAATTTTTGCCTCAGTGTATTGAAAATAAATAAAAATGGACATTACAGATCATATTACAGAATATATTATCTCTGGGTGGTAATTAACAATTACCAAGATAAGTGAACATTTGAAAATGCCTGGTGAATTCCAAGTGAATCCTTTGATCACAATGTATAGGGAAACACAATACTGCCCAGTACTTGACAAAGAGTGGGAAATACATTATGAGATCCTGTGGAGTAAAGAGACTAAAGGGGGAAGTGCATTTTAGAATGCAGAAAGATGACAATGACAGAGAGATGACGAACACACAAGAGCCAGTTTTCAAGAGCAGGATTTGTGAAGAGATCATAATTATCACATCACAAAGCTCCTAACCCAAAATGCAACTTGCTTCACCTTGTCTAACTGCTGTGATTTCTGGAAAGTGACATCTGATCTCTCAGTTGAATTGGATCGTCCCAGCCAATGTTTCATACTAACTTTGATTTCCAGCCTGAGGATATTTGCCAACATACTTCTCTTTCATCATGTGCACTTCACTAAATAAGAATGCTTGTCTCCAGGAAAAAAGGAGAGATAATCTCATTGTGTAGCAGTCTTTTGAGTTTCAGGCTGAACTCTACATCACTGGGCTATAGTATCAAAGTCACCCCATGAATTTTCTTTCCGAGTTGAATTAATGCTGTACCTGTCTGAAGGTGAGGAGGATTACCCAGAACACTTCATGTGCAGGGGTCTACATTAGATATGCTGCTCCATAAAAATTAAGTCATAATGAAATCATTTTTGCATCACTAAAAATATTTCAAAATGTGTTCTCTTACTGAACACCGAACTTGCTACAGACTACAAACATATCTTATGAAGATGAGTTAGTGAAATTAAACAGAACAATGATATAAATCCAGTATTTAAAAGACTTGGGCAGATTATTTGTTTAATAAATCTATGACAGCAAGAAAAGAAAGAACGGTGGATAGGAAAAAAGGAAAGAAGCAGTGGCTGCAGCAGGGAGGAGAAGAGCAACAAACTTCTCTTTACCTTTGAAGCCGAAAGACCAGCAATTACGTGAGAGCAGCACAGACAGATTTCTGGAGTGAGTCAAATCTTTACTAATACATGCCATATGTTGCCTTTGTGATGTCTTCATCAATTTTACAATTCGATTTTTATGTATTTTTCTTCTTTTGAGAAGACTATGTATCCTGAGTGCTTTTTTTGTATGGCTATATTAAGATGAAAATGAATACAAACAGGTTTTGATGTGGTAATAATAACATGTGGAATGGTGGTAAGAGCTGAGTTATTTTGCCTGAAGGCTTAACTAAAATTAAAATCATGCCAACAAGCAGGAGATAAGATCTCACCTACAGTAAGTCATCAGCAAACATCCTAGCAGAATCTTCCCAGTTAGAAATTATTTTAAATTAGATTTCTTTTGATCCACATTTTATCATTTTCTTCCTTGTATTCTTTTCTTTATCTCTTTATCTTTTGGTTCTATTTGCTATTTTATGAGGAAATAAATAATATATAAAGAAAGATCCATAAAACTATATAACTGTTTTCAACACCCAAGAAGAAAACAATCATCTAAACCTAATAAATGAGGTGTGTAGTACATCTAGGAAATGTGATTTTAGACGAAAATCAAGGTGGCATTATAAATCTGTAAGACTGATCATTGTGTGTTTGTATTGCATATGGCAAATTGCAGTGAAAGTATGGGCATGAGAGAATTATTCACAAGGTGGACTCTTTAGGAAAATGAATATTTATTTAGAGGAATATTTTTGCCACTGAGATAGATCACAGAATATTCAGTCCCATTTTTATTCATTATGGATACTGGATCTCTCTCTCTCTCTCTCCCTCTCTCTCTCTCTCTGTCTGTCTTTCTCTCTCTCTCTTCATGCTATTCTCTCCAATGCAATTCCTACAAAACTTTCATGGAAGCAGGATTCCTTTGAATGTCCTCTTTCCTCATCTTGCATTTCTACAGGGGACCAGCTCTTTCCCAGGGACACACCTGATGTGTTGCTTTGAGACTCATCGTAGAACACAGTCTGTCACTTCTTCCATAGCACTTCTGTGATTTTTTATTTCAAACACATGAAACAGATCTGCAAATACGTCTTTTGTCTATTTTTTAAACTATTATTTTTGCTACTGAATTATATGACCTGATGATATAGTTTGCTTGTTAACTATTTATTAGGTGCATGGTTTGCAGATACTTTTTCCCATCCTGCATACTTATTTTTACCTTTGTTAATTATTTCATTTGCTTTTGAGAAGCATTGTAGTTCAAATATCTCCTTATGCATATTTTGTACCTGTTGCCTGTGACTTGCAAATGATCAACAAGTATATAAAAGAATGTTCAGCATTGCAAATCATTGAAAGTCTGCAAATCATAATCATAGCTTGAGATTACATTATCTATGTTAAGATGGCTATTACAAAAAATAAAGAAAGAAAAGAATTGCTTAGTTTTGGAGTAATTGAAATCTTTATAAACTGTGGTAACCATTTTACAGAAAACAATGGAATTGTTATGAAATTAAGCGATTTTACTTCTGGTTTTATATTCAAAAGAACTAAAGTCACTCTAGAAGAGCTGTGTGCCTTCTCATACCCATCATAGAATTATTCTTGGCAGCCAAGTTATGGAGACAATACCAATATCCAAAGACGGATAAATGGACAAGGAACATTATCCACACTTATACACAATGGAATGCTGTCCACACTTAATAAAGAAGGGGATCATGATATATTATATAGCATGTGTGAATATAGAGTTCTTCATGCTAGATGAAATAAGGTAGTCTCAGAAGACAGATACTGTATGCTTTAACTTATATAAGACATTTAAGTTAGTCAACCTGAGAGAATCAAAAAATGATTTTCAGATTTTGAATAAAGGGGAAATTGGATATTCTTTAATGGGTTAAAATTTTAATGAAGTAAATTGAACAACTCCTAGAAGCCCACTATACTAATCAGTATGATACTCTGTTGTGAATTTTAAATTTTGTTAATGTACATTTTGTGAAGTACTTTTTTTAAAGGACTTCTTTTTAAAGAACAATGAGAAGAAAAATAAAAATCCATGCATATTACCTTAAATTCTTAGTACCAATGAAGAACATGACCTCAAATATAATTTATAATTTTAAAAGTAAAGAACTGGGATCCAAATTCAGGCCTATCCCATTCTCAAATCCACCTTCTTATTCATTCAGCTGTTCTGCTCCTTAAATGATGCTATGCTAAACAATAGTAAATGGATTGTGGCTCCAGGCACTGTGTTATTTCCCACTTGTGGGCATTAGTCCATTCTCTTCGCAGCTTGGAATCTCCTTAGAAATTCCTCTACCCCACTAGCTTCTACTTGACCTCTCGAACTCTGGCATGCACCATGCCCAGCGTACAGTAAAACTCCTCTGGCCTGGAATCCAGTTGGAGTGGCCTCTAATACTATGCTTTCAGGGATGTTTATGCTTGCCCAAAATACCATTCATTTTAGACCTTCATAAATGACAGAAAGGTGAACTTGTGTAAACTATGAATAAACCACATTCTAAGTTAGGGAACATATCTCGTGTATCATTGCTCTCACAGCAAGCACTCAGTTCACACCACTACACTGAACGGTGTGAACTGGTTTCTTCTAATGAGACAGTCTTGTTCCTTCTTAACATCTACACGGTATCATGTCATACAGGGTTGAAAGTTCCATAATAAAACAAGTATACGATTACAAAAACTTCTTTTAAACATGACTTTTAAATTTTAATTGGAATGTTTCTACATATATTCACCTGGTTATTATATTCAGTGGTAGATTCCTGGATTGCTTAATGATTTAGCTGCTATGTGGAAGTGTTACGCAACTGTTCTGAGGTTTTGCACATTTCTTTATATGTAAGCGTGCATTGTGAAAATCTCAGCAATTGCAATTTTTGAGATGCGCACAAAGATTGCATTTCTTTCTCCTTTCAGATATCTTTTCAAAAACTCGATAATGCCATTCTCTTGCTCAATAACTGAAAGGAGTAAAAGTATTTCCTTTCACCATTTCTGTGACTCTTAACATTTTTTCCCTTAAAATATGAACCTTCAAACTTTAAGGATAAGCACAGAATCCAGGTAATTTCTCAAATTCTAAAATTAGTGATCTTCAAATATTTAACAAAATAAATTCAAAAGACCCTACTTAATATCGAATTATCTTCTTTTTTTCACTCAATCAGTTCTTTAACCTTCTTTCATCTATAAGATACAAGAATCAAAATAGCTCTGTTGCTAATTCCTCAAACTAAGATGATTTCCCTTAGCGTCGCCTTTCTTTCTCAGCTTAGTTATGACTGGAATAGCCTGTCCCCATCTCTGTCTGAGATATTTGCCATTCTTCAAATTTAAATTAACTTCATTTTATAAATTATTTACACTGTAGAACCCAGAAGTGAATTGCCTTTCAGCCAAAATGCTGTAATTTCTGTGTCTTTTGTTCAGTTTATTCAACCCTGTGTTTTCACTGGGCCTCCATCTTTATAAGAAATACAAAAAAAGGGGGGTCTCCTAAACCTCTGAAATTTATAATACATTCTGTTAGATTTTGAAAGGAAATGATATTTTAATTCACAAAAGACTAGAGATACTATGTCATTTCCATTTGTGGAAATATTGACTATATATATATATGGCATTAGTTATAAAATAATGAACAATCTAAGCAAGAGATGGAATATGCTAGGTGGGAAAAGTGGGATACAAAGGCAGGAAGGTACCATGTTAGTTTAAGGAACAGTAAATGCTCCGGTTTTGCTTGTTTTCGTGAGGCTTCTGAGAGGGCTGAGTGTTCCGCAACCGTGAACTTTGCCATTGCTGCCTCGGGACAGCTTGAGCTTCCCCCCACACCTGCAGTGTCCAGCCTGTCTTCACGGCCAAAAGGAATGACTCAGGGTGGCTCGAACTGCTGAACTCTGTTTCTTCTACGGATTCCACGGAGCCTTTCCCTTCACCCACGAAATCTCGTTCCTGTGGCACCTGCATCTGCCTCTCCTCCCATTTTGCTTCAGATTATTTAATTGTTCCACATGCTGGGAGTGTTTATTCACTCACCAGACACCTGTACTTCTTCGATGCTGTCTTTTTGATTCTGTTACAAATTAAACAAAAAAAAATCACAATGAGGTTGAAACGCATTTTATGTCCAGTGAAAACATTTAGCAATCACAGCAGACAACACATTGTTTTAATTTCACAGCCCATTGAAAAGCATTAGCTCATTAACAATCTAATTAAGAAAGGGGAAGAGTGGTGAATCAGGATAGAAAATGCCAAATACTGTCTCTACCACTCAGCAGGCAATAGCAGAGACCACAGATCTTTAAGTACAAATCACATCACTGCCTAACGTCCACGCATGCCTGACCCTATTAAATGTGTATTTCCCTCTTTCTCTTCTGTGTCAGAGGAAATAAAATAGCTCCTCTGATGAGAGGTGACAGGGCAGTTTTATATTTCAAGCTAGTTTTGTGCCTTAAAAATTGAAGGAAATGATACAGAAAAAAAGGTATTCATTTTCTACATCCTGCCATCAATGGTTAAATACTTTATAAGAATTCACCCATGTGTGAGGCATAAGTGAGTTGTAGCCTTTGACTCTAATTTCAGATTTGAGATTGATTTTTAAAGAAACAATTTGTGGTGCAATTTCAGTGACAAAGTCATGTGTAATACAAAGAAATGGAAAATGAGAAAATGTTTAGGAAAAGAAGTCCCAAAAAAGTTGACTATTTAAGTTAGATGCTTAATTTTGCTTCTTAGAATTTCCATCCATGTTGGGATACAATTTTAAGGTAAGTACTTCTAAGACTTAAAGAAATAAAAAATACAGTAGCTAGTTTTCTATTTTCCTGGAAATCTTTCATGCACATTTCATGAAGTAGTTTATTCAATCCTTCCAACTCTAGGAGGGAAATATACTTTTTGTTACATCCAGTTTGCAGCTGAGAAATCATAGACCCACAGCAGTAGAAAGAACTTCCCATGTCATCACTGAGAAATTAAGGAGCAAAGTCAGAATCCAGACCCTGTCAATCTGATATGATTCACTTGATTTTCATATCTGAAATGGAAATGAGAACTCTTGAAAACCAGAGGAACACAGAAGTCTTCTGAGTTCAGACAGGAGTCAAACATCAGATGAGTATTTTGACTGAGGAAATTTTGGCATAAAAAATCATTTAGAACCCAGTCAAGAACCTAAGGAAAAATAAATTGGAACAAATGTTTCCCACACAGTAAAACTAATCTAGGTACCTTATTGGGAGATGGCGTCTGAAGCCCCGCGGATAACAGTGAAATTCTCCGAGATGCCTTAGACTAGGGATGGTACACAAACTATTGTCTCAGTTCCAAACACAACTCTTGGGTGTTTGCACCTGCTCTGTGCTGCAGGGGAAATTTGCGGGAGCTGTCCACCCCGGGTTCTCACGCCCACCGCTAGCCAGAGCCGGTTTACAAAACATCCCTTCCACTTTCTGTAGTCTCTGCAGAGACCGACATAACGCCAGGAAAAAAGCAGTTTGTAAGCAAGCAACTCTAGTGCCATGAAAACAGGGCAAAATGGGTCTATAGGAAGCTCAGTACAACACACTGGTAACTGATATAGAACAACTGAAGACTTGTAAGCCCTAGTCCTGCATAACTACTCTGTCCACCCATATGCTGACCGAAGTTATATAATAATAATTTATTTTAAAATGATATACATAGTAACTTTTGGACATACGCCAAAGCCCGGATTGATGCTTACACACACACACGGATACACATACACACAAGTAACAAAATTAATCCAAATAAATGACATTTATTTATCATGTCATAGTGCCTTCTTGACATCTTGAACATTTGTTTTCCTTGATAAACCTGCCAACAGGGCATCTGTTACCCAACTTCAGAATCTGGGGTGCTGATAAAAGATGTAACTCTCCCTGCTGGATAGAGTGCACACAACTATAATCTCAGCCAATAGGAAACTGAGGTGGGAGGACTTGAATTTGAGGCCAATCTGGGCTAAATAACAAGTTCAAGGCCAGCTTGGAATGTGTAGTCACATAGTAAGACTGTGTTTTGAATTTTTTTTCTAAAAAAAAAAAAAACATTTTTTGTTTAAAAATTCCTCCATTTACATTTCTACCTTTCTCTTTACTTTTTTTTTCTATTCGCCTATCTAAGAGGATTGACTACTACTGTCAGTCATGATGTTAGAAATATATTTAAATTGTTTCCTCTTCCTACATCGTAATCCAAGGATTCTGAGATGGAATTCTGAAACTGAGATGTTATTTTGTATTTTAATAAATGTTCTCATCTACTGTCTGAAGACTATGTAAAATAGGCTGCTGTTACTTTCCATCATGAAAGTCAACCCAGGCTAAAGAAAAAGTCATCAATGCAGGCTAGGGGAAAAAAAAAAAGATTTGTCTTATGAAAATGTCTGGTGGCTTATTCTTACCTACTTCTAGAAATTTAGTATCTCCCCAGTAATGCTGCTCAGATATTAAATGAACACATAAAAGCATAAAAATATGGCAACATAATTTGATTTTTGCAATTAGAAAAACTTTTGAATTTCCTCATCATTTGAAAGATAATTTTTATCTAAAGAGAGTCTTATAAGAAAAATGTTTTATTCAATATGTCTGAGGATGGGAAAGAAAGGATATCTATAATGCCATCATCTGTATTTATTAGGGAAATAAATGATAATCTTTAAAAAATCTTATTTGGCTAATGCAGAGATGAGAGAAAATTTATAGTTCAAAGATGTTAAATTAATTAGGTTTGCTTAGATGATAAATAGTAGCTAATGCTCTCATCTAAGATTAGTGACTCCAAATCTTGCAGCTGCTTATCAAACTAAACTAACCTCCAAAATGTGTGTTTTTATTTCATTCTTAGAGTTGCAATATACAAATTAAAAAAAATATTTCAACATGTAAGTCTGATCAGTACCAATTAATGTTAACATAATACAATGTGTGAAATTTTACATACATGGTCATCATGTCTTATCTTGTATTTCAACAATGCTCCCTTAACTCAGGCTCTTGATGATTTTCTGTTATCATTATTGTTTACATGTGTGGACATTTTTGCACTTTGTTTTACTTTAAATTTAAATTTACTTTTAAATGACACTAATCACGTTTTAGAGATTTTTAAGAGGAGATCACATTTAAAACATTCAAGGAGCAACATATATAACCTTTAATTTTTCTTTACCCACTTAAAATGAAGATAGAATATCTTACTTTCATTTTTGCAGATTTTAATGACAATAGAGTAGTACAATGACATGTAGATTAATGTCAGTACAATTAGAAACCAAGGAAGCGAGCTGCTTCCTTCCCTTCTTGGACTGTAAATGCCACACCACCCTAAGGGTCACCTGAGGCTGAATTTAGGATCACTCTTCTGATTGCCCAGGTTTAAGTTTAGGAAGGCACAGACTGATGACATCAGAGAGCGACAGTGGGAGGCGCCTTGGATCCATGGTGTCTGACCCTCTGAAAACAAGAAGCCTGAGCTATCTAGGCTTCTTTCTTCCCTTTGCCATTTCTCTCCATTGTTTCTCTTTTCTCTTCCACCCCTTTTTCCTTTTCCCCTTCTGCCTGTTTCTGCTTTCCTCTTGTGAGCTGCAACAATGGATGCAGTTACTTACTGCCTACTGGGAGATGTGTGCTCCACAGTTCATTCCTGGTCCTACACAAGAACCTGGACTATTCTGAGCCCACTCAACTGTAACAATGTGAACTGCTCATGAGATGTTATTCTTTTTCTGTAATACTGATTAAAGAAACCTGACTGTATATATTAGATGCCCGTCTTTCACAGTAGGGTTGTTTCTTTTTCACAGAAAGCAGTTTACCCATCATGTAATACGGATATTCTTATAGCTCAGTCTATATTATTAGATTCATATAACTTTTTAGCCTATGCAGCATTGCAGCTTGTGTGTGACTGTAATTATTTTCTACACAAATATAAACAAAAATTAAAATTTAACAAAGAAAAAAATTGCTTGGTTATAAACAATTGGCAAGTGGGGAAATCGTATGTAACCAAGACCTACAATATATTAAATCTTTCTTAACAAATAAAAAGCAAATTTGCAGAAATAAAATTGGAAAAGCTAATGTTAAACCTTACAGCTATATGTCCCCACAGTGATTCATATGGTCATAGGTGGGGCTTTTTGGAGGTGATGAGATCACCAGTGTGTGACACTGGATTAGTCCATTGATGGGTTTATAGGTGAGTGTGATCTTGGAAGACAGAGTCTGGTGAGAGGAGGTGGGTCTCTGTGGGTGTGGCCAGGACTGGTGTATATGTCACCTTTTCTCTGATCCCACACTACTTCCTGCCTGCTGGGCTGTGTTGTGGACTGCTTCTCCTCTGCCATGCTGGTCTCCCCTACTGCCCTGCCTTGGAGCCAGCTCACTATAGACTGAAACTTTTCTACCTGGGAGCCAGTTTAACTTGTGAGTATTGGGTATTTTGTCTCAACAAGGAGACAGTAACTAAGACACGTAGTGACATGCTATCAGAAGTATTTGGAAGATTACTGAGGTAGATATAAAGTTTGAGCCCAGCCTGGACAATTCAGTGGCTTAGTGAGGAACTCTTAAGATACAAAAGAAGGAGGATGATATAGTTTTGTGCAAAAGCCATGGGTTCAATCCCTAGCACCACAAAACATGTGTGTGTGTGTGTGTGTGTGTGTGTGTGTGTCTATAAT
>RJWM01040965.1:0-15087 GCA_004363535.1 Dasyprocta punctata
ATTGACACTAACAGGTAGAGGAGGTTATAGAAGTCTTTTTTTCTAGTGATTGACCTTCATCCCGTACTCTCTCCACAAGAACTTTAAGTCCTTCCTGAAGTTTAGGGGTGCAGCAGTCAGCTTCCAAAAACAATTTACATGGGATTTACCACGACGACTTCTAAGTAAGTAAACAGAAGCCTACTTAAAACTTGGACAAAGGGAACAAAGAGGTAACTCCAGGATACTAGGCAGTTTGGGAAGGTTCAATTTGGAGACTCTGAACTCAGTACTAAAAACAAAGAGCCTCTTATGATTTTCATAGTTCATGAAGCCCTTGGGACTGGAGCCCTGTGTACGGAGCACCAGGCATGTGAGAGGCTCAGGATGCTTTGGAGTTGGGGCCACGAGGAGATGGAGAAGGCAGAGGTGGGTTTCCAGACCAAAGGAAACGCAGGTGGGTTCAGGGAGGCAGAGGGGTCAGCAAGGCCAGAGCTGAGTTCCCAGACAGAAGGTGGAAAACGAGGGGCTGATAGTGACACACTCCAAATGTCAGACTGAGGGATGTGTGTCTCACCCCAAGGCCCTGAGATCCCCTAGAGGCAGTGGGACAGCGGTGCCCAAGGACATCTGAGACTCCTCAGTCTTGATCATAGTCCAGCACATTTGCTGAAAAGAAGAAAGCTGAGAATGAATATGTGAGTACACTTACATTGGAAAACACACTGGATTACATAGGATGAGGAAGCACCAGGGACAGGAAGCTGTGTTAGGAATTCATGGCGACAGTTCAGGTGAGGATTGATGAGGAAAGTGGTGATGGGCGTGGACAGCAGAGGACACAGTCCATGAACGATGAGGGCAGACTTGATGTGACACGTTGAGCAATGCGATACAGTGTCCAGAAAGCAAGAGGAATCAGCCACCTGGCCAGGACTCAGGAAAAGGGGTGCAGGGGGCTGCTTAGGAGAAGATGTGCTGTGCTCCAGTGTTTGCACCCTCTGGGGAACAGATGTTCAAGGAGGAGCTACGTCAGGGTGGAAAAGTAAACAGCAGAGAAAAAGACAGCACAGTTACTGTGGGCTCCTGCAGGGATCAGGCAACCTCCCTGCAGCTCTTTGCCCTGCTCACAAGGCTGCCCAGCCCCTCACCTCAGGGCTGCACCCCTGCAGCAGAAGCGGCTGAGAACGAGAAGGGAAGCAGGGAAGCGAGGAAGCTGCATCCCGTGAGTGGCAGTGTGCAGTGCCGGGCTGGGGGCTGCTGGCAGCAGGGCAGGCGTCAGGGAGCACAGGAGCTTTGGGAGGACCCGCCTCACACTGGTGGAAACTCAGGGAGGTTTTCCAGTGCACCAGAGCTAGAGCTGGCAGGACCGATGACGGATTTAATGCTTCCTAGGGAGAAGGCCAGCATGGTTCCTTTTCCCATGTATAGACAGGAATTTTAGGTTTGGTATGGTGATGTCATTACCTTGGTGTTCCCTCTACCCTGTCCCAGAGACCCTGAAAGAGATGAGGAGGAGCCAGAGAAGCTCCTGAAAGGGGTTCCCTGTGTCTGTGACCCAGCCCCCACCCACCAGCTGGTATCAAGAGATACAGAGCAGAGCCACAGCCCTGAGCAAGGTGCCAGGCGGCCCAAGGGACACACTCAGGCTGATCCTCTGACAACCAGCCCTCAAACAGCACATGGTCTGCAGCACTTTGCAAAGCTGAAATACAGCCCAACAGTGCTGGCTCCTCTGGGGAGATTCCTGCATGGGCCGCAGGGTCGATCTGCTCAGGCTCACAAAGAAAGCCCTTGGGTGGAAAGAGGCCCTCTGTAGGAGTGGCTGTCACTCACAGAACGTCCCGATCATGTGCTCTGCTCTCATAGCTTTGGGTTTGAAAAAGAACATGTTTATTAAGTACTTTCTCTGTGCCGAGCCCTTTGTTAGACACTGGGAATGCAAAGATGAATTTGACATGGTCCCTGCTTTCAAGGAGCTCGTGGTGCACTGGAAAAGTAGACATAAAACCAAATCATTAGAACAAATGAGACCATTTTAAGGATTAAGTGAGACAACATCAAATCATTCATCTTCACACCAAGTGTATTTGAGCAAAGTGTATTTAGCCCATTTTATAGATGATGAAACTGAGGCTTTCATGGTGAATCATTTGCTTCCTTTCCTGCGACTAGTGAGTGACACTGCCAGTGACATTCTGGAGTGGGCTCACACACACTCCCACGGGGTGATTCTGTGTACCTCTTCTTGTTCAGTGACTTCTCATTGGTGGCTTGGAGTCCACCAACTGATGGGTCACCGCACCAGCAAACACTACCAGTCAGGGGACAGCCTAGAAGCAAACCCAACTCTGAAAGGAAATTTCAGTCTCTCTCACAATCTCTTGTAGATTGAAGCATCCCTTTCTGTGCAGCTGTCTTCCCAAGAGAAGCGTCAGCTCATCCTGACCAAATGAGACCATGGCTGTTTGTGCCTTCACAATTTTACTTTTGAATTGTTCATTGCTTGCATACAGGCCAACACTAGATTTCTGTATATAGCTTTCTGACCTTGTACCATGAGCTTGCTAAACCTGCTTGTCTGTTCTTTAGATTGTTATGTAGATTCTTTGTAAATAAAGATAAAAATAAAAAAGACCATGGCTATGAGCTGCCATCACAAAGGGCCAGCCATGCCTGTTCCCTTAGCTCTGAGCTAGTATCTTGGCAAATGAATCTGGGCTCAGATATACTCGTTGTACACATCTTTGTCAAGCTGGAAGGGGCAAGACACCTCTCGCGGTTCTGAGAGGAGGCCACAGAAAGTCAGCCAACCTGGTGCATCAGATCCTGCCACTTACTGACGGGGTAGCCTGTGCCTCAGTGTCCTCGTCTGTAAAATGGGGTCTGCGGGGTTGTTCTGAGAATTAAATGACTCAACATTTGTAAAGTTTCTGGTGCACAGAAAGCACTATTTATCTCCTCTGCTCTTCCAATGCAATTGTCCAGTCCACTGCACCCCCAGAGGGGACGCCCTGGGGGTCACAAGGGTTACCCAGGCACAACTTGGAGTGCCTCCTCTTCCTCCGCCCCACCGTACCCTATCCCACCTCACCCCACCTCCAGCATCCCGAACCCACGAACCCACCTTAAGTGACCAGCTCCTCACCCAGTTCCTTCAGTCCCCCAGTCCCAGAGCCAGCACGCGTGGGCGGCTGCGCCACCCAGTGGCCGCCTGCGGAATCGACGGCAGAGGCAGCCGCAGAACAGGAAGACAGCGAGAGGTTTGGAGAATACTGAGGACCGAGGAAAGGACCGTCACCAAGCACTGCTCGGTTCGCGGTCAATTGATTAATTCGTTCGGTCCGATGGTGTGGCCCATGGGGAGATACCCACTGCAGGCTTCCCCTCCCTCTGCTCCTGGGATCCCTGGCTTCCCTACCCAAGGGAATGCATCCCCGTGGGCTGATGAGGAGACAAACAGAATCCGCACACCCTGCCGCCCAGCAGGCTTGTCTCCCCGGCTGCGGTCTGAGGAAGTAACATTCCTGAGTCCCGGCTGTTCAGGTTCTAATCCCAGCTTTGCGCTGCTCCTTCAGTGCCCCGATCTGTGCCTCGACTCTCCAGTCTATGGAAAAGGGTAATAAAAACAAAAAGCCTATTCAGTTCCTTCCTGGGGTGCTTGTGAGAGTCAACTAAAATCATCCATCCTGATGGGGAAAAAAAATTATTATCCGAAATTTCTGAGCCACGTTAACTTTAGCAACCATGCTGTTATGGCTTAGATCTTAAATGTCTCTAAAAGCTATGTATTGAAAGCTCAGTTGCCAACCTGTGGTACAGTGGGGAGGTAGTGGATTCTTGGCGGGGGTGGAAAGAAGTTAGGTCAGTGGGGGTGCTCCTTGAAGCGGACATGGGGACCCCATTCCTCTTTCTGACTCCCCGCAGTCATGAGGTCAGCACTTTGCTCCAACCTTCACTCCCCACCATGTTGTTCTGCCTCCCCACAGGTCCAAAGCCACATGGCTAAGGGGATCATGGATTGAAACCTTGGAAACTATAAGCCAAAATAAATCCTTCCTCCTTACAGGCTGTTTGTCACATGAAAAGCTGACTAACATGCATGTGAATACAGGAAAATACCGGTATACTTGAAGAATAGGACCCACAAGTTCTGACTGTTAAAAACTCCTCAAACAAGAGGTTTTTATTTGGAGGGGAAAGAAAGGAGCATGCAGCTGAGATCCAAAATTACAAAGTTCCATATGGGAAATTTAAATGATCTTAAGAATTTTACTATATAGAATTTAGAAGGCAGCTTGCTCTTTAGGAAACCAGTGGAATAGATAGTACTATCCTAAAAATATTTGGAGAGTGAAGTAGAAGCCAAAAGCCCCTACTTGATAACCAGGCATGGTGGTGTATGCCTATAATCCCAGCAAGTTGGGGGGTTAGGCAGGATGATCACAAGTTCAAGACCAACCTGAAAAATGTAGTGAAACACCATCTCAAAAATTTTTAAAGTGCAGAGGACTGGGGATATATGTCAGCACTCCCTGGTTCAATCCCTAGTAACAAACTAGGGGCTGAGAATCACAGAAGCAGCCAGTAACCTGTGATATCCATGACAGCCACCAGGATCCTACTCAGAGTTTGTGTCAATGCCTCCACTTACCCACCCATGCAGCAATGTTCCTTATCCAAGAATAAATCTACCCACTGGACCCATTCTGAACTCCAGAGGTGTAACCCAGTCCCTGATCTCTGGCCCAGAATCATGAGAACAGAGATGCTTCCCATTTCAGAGTCCTGGAACTTCAAGACAGAGTAAAATCTGACACCAGAGTTAGGGTAACCCGGGCCCCCACCCTTACCTGAAAACAGAGCCACTGGCAAGACAACCCGCATTTATTTATACTGCCCAAACACCATGGACAGCAACCATGAGGGCGTCTTTAGGAGAAAGGCCTGGGATAAGCTAAAAGTTTGGAATGTGGACTGCAGGGGAAGAGAACAAGAAGTCACCAAGAAGCAAGCCCTCCCTGCAAATCAGCACCATGCGTGAGCCGCCACCACTGGGGGGACAGTCAGGCCCCAGTCCCTTCCAGCGTGCAAATTGGGAAACAAGAAGAGCCAGTACCCCACACCACACCTCCCAAAAGCAATCAGCTGATCCAGAGAAACACAGGCTGCGATGATAGCTATTGAGGTGAAATTCAATTTGTTGCTTGTGGTGTTTGGTGTTTCACTGACTTTCCAGGCCTTGGGCAGTGGTCTGATCATCTATTCAGAGGACAGTGCTACACAGTGTGGCATCTATGGGGAATCTCCTTTTGAAGGTAGTAACTATTGTTAATTCCCTGTTATCTTGTTTTGAAGTCCTGTATCATTTTCATTGTTTTGTTGGGTTAGATTTTATTCTGTTTTGTTTTATTTGATTTCATTATATCTGATGGAATGGGCAGCTATTTTAAAGATAGCAAGATAGATTATGGTAGCCATTTTGGATTTACTATTGGCTTGTTTTGAAGTCCTTTACTGCATTCATTGCTTTGCTTTTATTGGTTCCATTCTGTTTTGTTTTGTTTGATTTCTACTATGTCTGAAGGTATCTGCAGCTATTTTGAAGACAAGAGGCATTATGGTAACCATTGTTGATTTTCTATTGTTTTGAAGTCCTGTGTCACTTGCACTGGTTTGTTTTGATTGGCTTTATTCTGTTTTATTTTGCTTGGTTTTATTCTCTTTAAAATAAAAATAAAAAATAAAAAAAGAGTTTAGGAACTCTCTTCCTCTGATCAACACATTTCCTACAACTCCCCTCTAATGCACATAGCTCCTGATAGGTCAGTCCTAATAGTCTCCTCCTCTTTCCTTCCCCTTCTCCCTCTAATCAAAGAGCTACACTCATTAACCCAGCCTGGGTGTCTTTGCTTTGCTGTGGTTTTGTCCATTCATTCTGTTTCTCAGGTTCTCCTTCCCCTCTGATCATATTGCCTTGCAGAATCTATCTCTTCTGCAATGATCTTCCAAGGAACATAGACATGAACCTGGATAGACATCTCTTCTGGGTCCTCCAAGCACATGAAGTGCGCAGCACTTACAGCACTGCTGTGTGTGCCCTCACATGGAGCCAGGGAGGGCAATGAGATGCCTGACAGCCAAATGGACATTACCTGGGTCAGTTCTCACCAAGTAGAGCTTCCCTCTAGGCCTTAGATTCTGAAGCATGAGGCAAACCTGCTCACGAACTGGCAAGATTAGTTTTGAATTAATTCAGCAAGTCCCTGGTGCCCCTACTCTGCAGCTGGGAAAGGAGGGACTTCAAAGATGGCATGAAAGGCTCTCAAGATTCCCTCCTGGGGAACTTCCTGCCCCCTTCCTCAATCCTTCTGTATCAAGGAGGAAAAGTGTTCCAATGGTCAGGACACTCACTGACCCATATTTTCAGATAGATGTTGCCTCTGTGTAAAGGTGGCCTGGCATGTGGCTGACCAGTTCTCTCCTCCATTCATGCAGGACATGTAGCTCCCTGGACCACGCTCACTCACCCTTGTCTTCCATGTGGCTGACCAGGCCACAGAAGGAGCAGAGGTTTGAGGAGATTGAGGCCCCAAACTGAGATCAACTGACCCCAGCTCTCCAGATGGGGCTCTCCAGATGGGACAAGCCCAGCTGCCATCAGACATGATTCTGTTTTCTTCTTGCTCTTCTTCTGAGTCTCCTTTGGGGACTGTGAGTTGTGGTGACTGAGGTATATGTCTGGATCCCCTGACCATAATGCCTATATTGGCCCCAAGTACTGCCGCTACCTTCGAGGACCCTCCAGCATCCTCCCAGGAAATCGATACAGCAGAAAGGTCAGGACATGCTGGCACTGGAGGGAGAAGCTAGGCTGAAATGCTATCAGGAAGCTGGGAAACACTACACAGAGAGACCCAAGTTTAAGACTGGCCTTGGAAGACATGAATCTCCATAGACATTTAGAGATGTAGGAAGCCAGCCAGAAGGAACTCAGGAGTGCTTGGAGAAGAAATTTATCACTGGATGCATGAACATGGACAACAGAAGAAATGTCTAAGTTAGATAGAACCTACAGGTTGGAGTCCCAGGAGCTGAGCTGAGATGTTATCGGCTAATTGAGTTGACACCTGGGAACCATTGAAAGCTATTCAGCAGGGGAGAACTTGGTCAGATGCAGAGAGTTTAAGCTCCAGAAAAAAAAAAATCTGCTAGATTGGAGATCAGAGGACCAGTTAGGAGACCAAGACAAAAATCCAGGCAAACAGAACATGAGGGTGGGGCAAATGTAGCCACTATTCCCCAGGAAGTCTTGGCTGGTGGGGTTGGTTAACAGAAACTGTCCACCAATAAGGGCCATCTCTTCTTTGACTCTTTTTTCTTCTGCCTTTAGCAAGACTCGACACAAAGAAAACACCAAATAAATGGTGGTGGTGCAGAGGACATAATGATTTTGAGGGTAGCAGGACATCCAGAAAGCAGCTGGGAGCAGAGGGCTGGCGCTCAGGAAGGATGACCACAGAAGGGAGACTTTGGAGCTCTGCCTTCTCACCTACAAGGTAGTATTGTTACCTTAAGTATATGCATGTATATGTGGAAAGGATATGGTGGTCCCAGAGCATACAGAACACAGGAAGAGCATGAGGATGTCCTCTCACCCCAGAGTTGCCTGTGCACCCCCAAACCCACATAGGTTAACAGAGGACACATCCTTGCATATCCTTGGCATATTCTCCCACTCAGAACACATCTTGTTTCAGAAACTAGGACATTAAATCTGCTTGTGCCCTGAGGCCATGCATCAGTTGAGCAGCAATTGCTCACACCCTGGAATGTTCCTGTTTGTGGTAGCACTGGCATCCATGGAGAGCAAGGAGGCTACCTCCTCCATGCAGCAGCTCAGACAGCAAATCATATCTCCAGGCTCCAGACCACCAATGGTTTGGGGTTAGTTTTGTTTCATTTTGTTTGCACTGAGAATATCAAACCTAGATCCCAAAGTGACATTGAAACTGGAAGGAGCATGCTTTCAGTAGTGTCTGCTCATCCTAAAAAAAAGAATCATCCACACTTCCCCTCATGACTCTTCTCTGCCTCCTCCCCCTCCCCCACCCAACCTGAAATGTAGCTGATGAGAACTTGGGACAAATCTGCTACAGAGAGCTCCTCATTGTCTGAAAACACTCGCAAGCAAATGGGTCCTCTCCAGTCACACTGTGTGGCATGGCTTTGGGGTTTCTGGGCTCCTTCTTCTGAGTCCTTTCCCTCTCCTATGCCACCTCAATCCCAGCCCCACAGTTCCCATGAGCTCTGGCTCACCCTCCAGTGGACCATCCATCATCTGTGGAAAGCTCCATGAGGGCAAAAACCAGGTCACTTTGTTCACTGTTGCATGCCTAGCATCTAGGATGTCAGCAGCTAGGTGGCCACCACCTGTTAGGGTCAACAAACTCTGTCAGTTTCCTCTCCTGTCTAAGGTATAAAGCTGTACAGATGAACATCCTACTTGCAAACCCAAGACATCTCCAGAAAGCTCAGTGCTCTGCCCACCCAGAGTCTCCTCTGCAATGGCTGGGCCTGGCCAGCCCCAAGGCTGGAGACGTGTTCCTGGTAGTTCCTGGGTTCAGAGAAAGACACAACTGGGCACTGCCTCCTTCCACCTGGGCCTCAGTCCCCAGATCCCTCCACTAAACCTGTCATGAATGCAACCTGTTCTCTCTTCCTTTCAACTTACCTCCCCACACCTGACCACCCTCCCAGCTTTCCATGCTCCCTCCACGAGGTTTCCAGGGGCATTGGCACCACTTCAGAGACATTCAGTGGCATGGTTTCTCAGCAACCTGGAGCCACCCAAATTACTGCTGCCTCTGTTTCAGACAGCCAAGGATGACAGCAAATCTCTCGTCCTCATTATGGGGGTAGACAGTGATTAAAAGACAGGGTTGAGAGCCAGGGTAGCCACCTCCACCTGGTGATGCTGGGGAAAGTTCATCTCTACTGGCTCAGTTTCCTCAATCATAAAATAGGGTGATATTAACAATTCCTCTTTGGGATATTAAGAGTATTAAATGAGAACACTTGTAAAGTGCTTAGTAAAGTAACTGCACAAAAAACTTAAACTTTATTATTATCATTAATTGCAGTTTAGAAATGGTTGCAGAGTCATTTGTCCTGGTTTACACACACACACATACACACGCACACACACATACATACATGTGTACACACACTGGCTCCCTTTCCTCAATTTATGGTAGCATATTACACCCCACTCCTGTCCAGGTGCCTCCTCTTTGCCTCCTCATGGAAATACCCTTGCCAAATCCCACCATCTTCCCCGACCCACCCGTAAAAATGATCCCATCACACCCCCTCACACGTGGCCTTATTAGTCAAGACAGCCTGACTGTTACTAGCAGCCCTACATTCAGTAGCTCAATATAAGCAAGGCTGGTTTTTCACTCATAGTCCCGCATGGGTCCAGGGCAGTAGCATTCTGTGTCACAAAGCCATTGGGACCAAGGCTCCATCCTCTTACACTCCCAGCTCATGACCCATGGGGTCCTGTTCCTCTCCCGCTCCTCCATAGCCAGCCAGCAGACAGGGAGAACAGACAGAGGATTGCTGTGTAGGTCCATCCTTTAGCCCACCTTCCAAAGGTCAGAAGCCCACCTTACTGTGGCCAAAGTTCAGAAATCAGCTTTTCCAGGGAGACAAGGGGGGAAATAAATTCTATGTGATGAATACACAGTATTTTTTTTCTGTTACCTACTCCTGAAGCACAGGCTTCTCTGGAGGGAAATTGAATTTATACTCTTCTGGGCATTCTTTCAGCAAATAGGCCCAAAGCAATATGCCATAGGTTTTGCTTCAGATCTGGAGCAGATAACATCCTGTCTCCCCAGAATGGCAGCTGCATGAGAAAGAAGGTGATCTTGGAGCGGGAGAGTGCAGGGCCCAACCCTCAGCTTTGCCAGCTGGGCTTCTTTGGGGAGGTGTCTGTTTTGCAAGCTAGATGTAGTTATGGAGGCAGATTTGCGAGCTGGAGGTAAGACAGATAAATGATGACTGCTGTGGAATTTTCTTTGCCCTCTTCTCCTTTTCTCTGTCTCCAACCCCATGATGCCATTCACCACCACCCCCAGGCCACGAGGCACCGTAAGAGTTGAAGGTGCCAGGGAGAAAAGAGTATTCTTCCCATTGCTGTGGGCGTGCTGGTTTGTTTTTCAGTCCACCAACACAGCTGTGTTTCGGCCATAACAATGGGATGGAGGAGAAAGGTCAGGCTGGCCTGTGAGTGTAACTGAAAAGGAAAAATCTGGAGACCCAAATCCCTCTCCACCGCAACCAATGCCAGCTTGATCTTTTCATTCCTGAACCCACCCCCAGTCCACTCCCCCACACCTCAGCCCCAACTGATCCAGATGGTCTGTGGATGCTGAGAGCCAAACAGTATGGGAAATCAGTGGTTTCATAAGCTCCTCCAGACTCTGTCCCTAATTGCAAACCCATTTGGGACATATTCTGAAACAAAAGGCTTTTCACTAACCTGAGCTCCTAAGCAAACAAACAAATAGAAATCAGGGTTTGTGCTTTATCTATCATTCTCCCCCTCACCTGTTTCCTCCTCATTCACCTTGCTTGGAAACAATCACCAAGGAGCAAAAAGCGACACCCACCTGTGTGCCCCTGGTAATGCCACCAGTCACCTATGTGTGCTGGAAGCAAGAGAGTCATTGTTCTCCTAGCAACACGACCTGCCCCAGCTGCACAGATCTGGTACCTGGATCCCACCAGCCAGCAACCGGGGGTGCGCAGTTGCTAGGAGAACCTGAACTTGAGTTTATATTTGCAACCTTCCTTGCTGCCACCGCTTGCTTTTAACTGCAAACAGATGCACACTCAGCCACAGGATCACAGTGCTGGGCCCAACTGGGAAATCCCAGCCTTGGATGTGACTACTAACTACACTATTGTGCTTTTTTTTTTTTTTTTGTAGCCTTTTCTTTGTTTCCCTTCTCTCTTGAATCTCAAATCAAGCCAACAACCACCTAAATGAATAAAAATAATGAAGAACTGTCCCTTGCACAATACTGACTGAGCACCTAACCATTGCCAGCACCGTCCTAGGTGCTGCACACACAGCTGTACAGGAAGCACATACAGACCTTGCCCTCAGGGGCCATGTGGGTGGGAACAGGAGAGTAGTAAATCAACAGATGCCTTAGCTCTCAGGGCCCTCCAGATTCACACAACCAGTGGGAATGAGCTGGATGTGTCCGTATTGTATTCATGCATAAAAAGATATATTTCAAGGAATTGCTCACACAGTTGTGGTGGCCGGAAAACCCAAAAGTCCCTAGAGCAGACTGTTAGGCTAGAAATTCTCTCAGGAGTTAAGACTGCAGTCGTGGAGCAGAGTTTCTCTTTCAGTTTTGCTCTTAGGTCTATATAACGGATTCGATGAGGCCCACTCAAGCCATCTAGGGTAATCTCCTTTACTTAAAGTTAACTGGATTGTAGATGTTTACCCTACTTCCAAATGAATACCTTCAGAGCAACACTAGGCTATGGTTTGATTAACTGGGTCTTATAGCCTAGTCAAGCCGACATATAAAACTAACCATGGCAAATGCATATACAGTGTATTTAGTAGAGACAAGTGAGAACAATCAAGAAATGGGGTCCCTACTGGGAGGGAAAGTAAGTATGGAAATAATCTGACTATGGTATTTAGAGATGCAGCCTTTGAGAGATAACTAAAGCTGAATGAGGCCATAAAGGTGGAGCCCTTATCCACTGGAAATGGAGATTTGTGAGAGGGGGAGGAAAGACCAGAGCTGGACATTACGACTGGCCACATGATGCCCTGTGCCACCCTGGGTCTCTGCAGAGGGTCCCCACCAGCAAAAACCACCTCGCCCAATCTCCAATATTATCAGCCTTCAGACCCGGGAGACCAATAAACTTTCATCTTTATATTGCTCAACCTGTGGTCCTAGCCATAGTAACAGAAAATGGACTGGCAGTCAGGAAGCCCCAGACCGGGGGAGAGCAGGAAACCCACCCATGCAAAAAAAAGAACTCCAAAGCAAAATAAATACATAAACATGCCCAGGCACTGTGCTCAGAAAGCATCAGACGAGTCCTTACTCCTTTAGAGGTCTGATGGGCTGCGTCGTAGTTGACAAAGAACAGAGGCCATTGGTACAACTCAATAGTTTTGTTTTGTTTTGTGACAACCAGGGATCGAACTCACAACCTTGCACCTGCCAGACAGGCGCTTAAGCCACTGAGCCAAACTCCCAGCCCTAGTTTTTTGAGGCAGGGTCGCACTATGTAGCTCAGGCCAGTCTTGTGCTCACGTTGTAGCCCAAGCCGGCCTCGAACTCACAACACTCCTCCTACCTCAGCCTTCAGAGTGCTGGGATTAAAGGCGTGCAATCCTGTACAACGGCCTCCTGGCCTGACGGATCCCACCTCCCTCTGCTCCCTTGCTTCCCACCCACGCCTGGCCTAACGTCCCCCACCTGCCCTGCACCTCTGGTCCTCATCTCCTACACTGCCTCCGTGAGCCCAGCCACAGCTCCCATCCTGAGAATAGCACATTCCCAGCTTCCCTCACGTTTCTGCCTCCGGACCTGCGTCCTAAGCCCAGGAATCTCTTCCCAGGCATCTGCTGGCTCCCCTTCCACATCCTGCTCAGAAAGACAAGCTTGACCCCCCATAAACAGGAGCCTCTCTGCTGTTCTCTGCCTCCGGCCTATCTTCTATATCTTCATATTTAGGTCCAGTTTCTATTTTTTGGTTGATTGTCTCCTAGTACCTGAATATGGCAAGTAAGGACTCTGGTTTGTAGATATTTTAATTGTGATAAAATAATATAAAATTAACCACCTTAAAGTGTACAAGTCAGTGGTATTTAGTACAGTCACAGCATTGTGCAACCATCACTGCTTCGTAGTGTCAGAACATTTTCATCAGCACAAAACGAGACTCCAATCCCTTTAAGCAGGAACTCCCCATTCCACCCTCCTCAAAACTCTAGAAATCACCGACCTTTCTGTCTCCATGGCTGTGCCTATTCTGGGTATTTTGCATAAAAGGAATCCTACACTATGTGGCCTTTTCCATCTGCCTTCTTGCACGGAGCGTATGTTTCTGAGTGTGTCCATGTTGTAGCAGGTGTCAGAACTCCGTTCTTTTTCTGGCTGAAGAGCATGCATTGTGTGGACCTGCCACGTTTGTGTGTCCATTCATACACTGACGACATTTCCATTGTTCCCACCTTTCAGCGGCATGAATAACATCACTGTCAGCGGTTACAGTGTTCGCTTGACAGGGACTCTGTTTTGATCACTCTGTGTCCCAGACCTGCACAAAAAACAGCTTGATAATTAATGGCTGTGGATAGTTTAATCTTCAGGCAAACAAACAGAAGGCAAAGTTTGGCATGTAATTTCCTCCAAGCCCTTTCATCCACACCTTCTGCCACAGCAAGGACACAGACCCTGTGCCCACCCTCCCCAGTACCCACACCTCAGTGTCCCTCGGCCAACCGCACCCCAGCTGGGCTCTTCCCCAGTCCTGACTCTGACTCTTCTTTTTTTTTTTTTTTTTTTGCGGCACCGGGAATTGAACTCACAACCTCGCACCTGCCAGGGCAGGCGCTTAAGCCACTGAACCAAACTCCCAGCCCTGGTTTTTCGAGGCAGGGTCGCACTATGTAGCTCAGGCCAGCCTTGCGCTCACGTTGTAGCCCAAGCCGGCCTCAAACTCACAATGCTCCGCCTACCTCAGCCTCCCGAGTGCTGGGATTAAAGGCGTGCGCCACCACGCCCGGCTATTCCTGACTCTTCAAAGGAAGCTCATCTAGGCCATGGAGATAAAGGCGACCTCCCAAATGTCCATGCAGCCCCAGGCACTCCAAAACAAAGCACTTTTGCCTTCACGGAATCTGACTGGTACACTAACAGAATTCCAGATACTTCCTTACGTGGGATAAAATCTTAAATTCCACAATGGTGGAATTTAAAACTAATATCTCTGATATTAGTCTTCTAAAATTACCATGACAAGCCGGGCGTGGTGGCGAGGCTGTGAGTTCAATCCCCGGTGCCGCAAAAATAAATAAATAAATTAAATTAAATAAAATAAAATAAAATTACCATGACAAAGTACCATAAACTGAGTGCTTTGAAGCAGAGAAGTGTGTCCTCCCACAGTTCTGGAGCCTGGAAGGCTGCGGCCACAGCCCCTGCTCCCCAGAAGGCTCTGGGGAGAATCCTTCCTGGTCTCTTCCTGCCTCCTGTCGATTTCCAGCAGCCCTGGCTTTCCTGGTTTATGGCTGCCTCTCTCCAATCTCTGCCTCCCTCCTTCTTCACATTAGCTTCCTGTAAGGACACCAGTCATGGTGGATTGAGTGCCCACCCTGCTCCAGGATGACCTCATCCTAACTAATTCACCCACAATGGCCCTCCTTCCAAATAAGGCTACATTTATGGCTGGGGGTGGGGAGTGAACCAGGTATTAAGAATTCAACACATCTTTTTGGGAGACTGATTCAACTCATAATTTTGGAAAAGGTAATGAGACACAGATCCTAGATTTTACTAAAATGTAAATGATTGACACGATATGATGGGGGGGGTAATGTGCAAATGAAGAGAAACGACTGTGCATGTGGTGGGGGGAGTCCCACTGATGAGGAGGAATGGGGTAAGAAAGAGGAGGATGGAGCCAGAAAGGTGGATTTCTTTGTCTTCTCTGCAATTTAGCTGACAACCGAAGTTTCCCCCTTCAGCTAGCACAACAGTAGAGCAGGACCCAGGCACCTCAGGTCTCCTAGGAGATCTTTCTGATGCTTAAACAGGCTCAGTCCTGCTCAGAACCCTCCAGTAGTACCCTGTCAATCTTGCTAATGCCTGCAAGGTCACCTGCCAGTGCCATCTCCCCTGGGCACACCGCGCCTCCTGTCACTCCCCTATTGCTCACCGTGTGCCAGTTACGCAGGCTCCTTTCCGTCCTTGCCAGTACTGGACACACACGTGCCCCCAAGACTATGTTGCTTTCCCTCTGCCTGGACCTTTCTCTTCCTCAGAGACTGTG
>RJWM01040966.1:0-15163 GCA_004363535.1 Dasyprocta punctata
TGACTTGCCCTAGGCACTGTTTGTCCTTGGGATGGCCATGCCACAGCCCTGGATGTGTGGTCAATTTCCAGCTTCAACAGCTCCCAACATACAATAAGAGCTTAATTTTCTAGATATGGTAGAACAGGGACTTTGGATACAAATAATGATATGTACTTATGGTAGTATATGCTATGAAAATATAAGAAAAAATAAAAGAAGAGGCAGTACAGAAGTGTAGATATTTTCTTTACCTTTGATATAATTCTGTTTCTTAGAAATGGATGATTGCTTTGTGATTCTGCAAGAAAAAAAATCAGTACTTAAGAATACAATTTCTTTTTTAGAGTTAATTTGCAAATATTCATTTGAGATTTGAAATAATGCTTTTTGTTATTTCAGTCTCTACTTTCCTCTGATTGGTTGTTCAGAATGGATTCACACAGATTTATTGGAAGAAGGAAAGTTAGGCAGATGAATTTCTCTAAAACTAATGTAACTAACTTTCAGACACACAGCACCAACTACATTATAGGCACAAATTTTTGTAGTAAAGAAAACTAAACTATTCAGAGTCACAGTTCCTTCATATTCATTTTCCAGATCATACTATCTGGAAGAAGGAAATAACTTATCTACAGTATCACTGTATATTCTTATAAGATTCAGAAAATTTCCAGCATTGCATGTTCATTGCTTAGAATTTTTTCATGGACACCAGAGCTCCAAAATTGTTCAAAAAATGTTTTAGTCAAGTTTGTCTTCTATAATATCAGTGTGTTCTTGCTTGATATTAAGCATAAGTAACATTACCTAGGTAATGAGAAGGAGGATGACAAACTGGGATGATCTCATTTATACCTAAAAATCTGGTTAGTATTTTTCAGAAATTCAGCAAGTATTCATGTTCAGTTAATTTTCAATAAACTTCAAGGTCATTTTTGGTGTGTCACTCCCATGGAAATCAAATGTGGGAGAAAGTCAGTGTCTGATCCGTTATTTTCTAGATCAATATAAAATAATGTAAAATAATGATATTATTCAACCTTCAGTTTGAAAAAGTTTCATTTTCCAAGGTTCAGTCATTTTGTTCCCTTTGGAAAGTAATTTTGAGGAAAGAATGGCCACCAATAATACCAATATCTGAAGAACAAACTATATATCAACCTGTGACTTAAAACTTCTTTGAAAAATTTTCCAAGTGTTTCACTACCCAGGAACAGAAAGAGAGCATAAAGAGATGGGAAAGGTTAGGGCAAAAATAGGCATTCTTGAAAATATTTATTCCCTAAAAAGAAATAGAGGATATTTGACAGCATATGAGAAGAGAAGGAATAAAAACATAGGGACAGAAATATAAATGGAAAATGAGAAAAAATTGAGAGAAATTGAACCCAATGTAAAAGCTAGCCTATGCATGTGTCTGACTGATAGAATGTTACATAGGGGGAAGGAGTCTGTAAGCAAGGAAAGGCCCCATTAGGTTTCTTGGCTAATCCTTACTAGAAACAGCTAAAACTTTACTGGAGGAAACACTTAACAAGACAAGGGAGGTCTGAAAAACAGAGCACTGACCAACCAGGCAAGTGTCATATCCAGGATAGCCACCCCTCCCAACCTCAAGTAAAATGCTAAGAAACTGAAAGAGAGAGAGGACTACAAAGCTCTTATTTAGCACGTATCTATATATATTTTTCTCACTCTAGGCTCAGTGTATTACTACACTGGATGCTTAATCACTAACACTAACTTCTATGGAAGTTGCCTCATAACCAATCTGTAAATTCCAGAGATAAGGCCCTGATAAGGACAAGCTGGCCCACCTAGGATTGTGCACTTAGACAGTGGAACAGCAGGGTACATGGAAAGAACATGGATTCTTTTCAGGAAATGGTGGGTCCAGAGGTCTTGGTCACCCACCCGGCTGACAGATATCTATCTAGGTTTCATTACACCTGGTTTTTGTCTTTTAAGGAAGTATACAGACCTGGTTATCTCATCTTTAACTTGAGACCTTGTGTGTAATGGATGTGTCTCTGGCCACAGCTGAGATGTGTGTCACCTTTTTCCTTGCTTTCTAGAGGTGTTAGCCTATTTGATTGCGCATAATATTTCTACTTAACTTAGCTGCATATAATAAGAGAAGATAACAAAACAAGGTAACACCTTATAGCCACAAAAACAATAGCTTTAATTCTAACACAATTACATAATTATAAACACACATGAAAGCCATTCCTCCTTGTAGGGGCACAAGTGACAGTTTCCTCTCCTTTTGGAAAGGAGGGTGGTAGGTGAACAAAGTATCTGTATAATCTGTGTTTAGGTCATGAACGTAGGATCAAATTCTTTAAATACTCAGCCCTTGCTCCTGGTTGCATTGCTGTCCAGTGTCTATGGGTTGCTCAATTTAATCTGAATGCCTCTAACAGATCAGTAGATTACATTATCTTTATTTAATAATGTAATATAAATGCTTTCTGATGAATATGAGGAAGACAATATGTTAGCTTAAATTAAATTAAAATTAAAGAATCTCTTTAATTTAGATGCTGTCTACGAAGTGATATTTTCTATTGATGTGTTTGACAACAAAAACTGATAGACTATATATATATATATACACTAAATCTTAAAAATATATATAAATGAATGTAAGGTAAAACTATGATTATAAAAGTACTATAAACTGGCAATTGGAATGTGGGTAGATCACATAAGGATAAGAAATTACTAAGACATTTATGAAAGAACAGTCCTAGGAATATATTGAAGAATGACTGTTTTTTAAATCCTTAACCCTAATCAGAAAGAAATACAATCAGGAATATCTACAAATGTAGATTCTTGGAAAAAGAGATATTGTAGGTAGAGTAAATAAAGATTTGAAGTAATATTGATACAATGAAAGATATAATTTTATCATTGATTTGGAAATTTGAGGAATATATCACATTCTTAAATATTTGTATAACATAATTAAAAGTTTTAAATCATTATAATATTGGTAAACTTTAATTCATAAAAAAGAAGTTTTGTACTTTAAACCTGCAAAATAATGAAATGTTTCTTAAAAAAATTTCAAAAACATAGATAACATTTATAATCACAAGTTTAGAGTAAAAGATCAGTATAATAATTCTTACACAAGTAAAATGTCTTACTTGGAAAATGGAAATGTACATTATAAAATAATCTCAAAATACCAAAGACAAATTTTAAAGTGATATTATAAATGCAGAAGTAAAATATTTTTTAAAACTAAGGAGAATTTTATCCATTTACTTCATTTAATCTTATGGAATGCCACACATTCTAAATTCATTGTCAAACCTTTTTTTGCAACAGTTTTATTTTTAAAAGCATAACAAACAAGACAAATATGATAATCATTAAGTTAATTTGAGAAAAACACTACAAACCTGAAGATATCAGGAAGAAGGCAAACAAGCTCCTTGCCATGTACAGAAAGGAGAGTCTGTAGCACAGCTCACAGGAAAACACATGCCATCTAGTATTGCTGACTGCTTTTTAAATTGGAAAATTCACAATATTTCAGGTTCAAAGCAATGCACCACGGGATTCTAAATTTTGTTCTTGTACTGAATACATGTTAATATTACAGGTTTTTATTACACGAAGATTACTAGGTATGGAACTTTACACTGAATAAAAAAGTAGCAGCAATTATTAAAGAAAGACAGGAATTTGTTAAATATGTAGACATATTCATTACCACTAATCTACAAAAAAAAGCACAAAGCTGTCAACAATGGATACAAGGTTACTTTTTTCTCTAGTGATTATTTTCCACAATGTCTTCAACATTATTATGTATCACTTCCTATAACTTAATTCTACTTCAATGTATTGCATAATTCAAAATCCAAAATTGGGAACTGCTCTGTTTTTGTATCTGTATGTTTTTGTAAATTAAAAATGAATGAAAGAGATTTATAAAACAAAAGGAATACTATTCAGAAATATTGAGTATATAGTATGTCAAAATATTATAGGTAGGCAAATCTTCTCTTAATTAGGCTAGCATTTATTTTATTGTCTTAAAAGTTTATATCCATCTTTGGATCACAAGACATGGAATTATGATCTATCCATTTATATCATGGCTATACCCTATGCAGGTGAGGAGCTGAACCTTATCGTATCAGGCAGTTAGTGTTGGTGGAATGCTGGAGAAGTGCTGGAATCTAAATGCTGGAATCTTGACTTGAAAGTCATTGCTTCAAACCTTGCTCCTGAAAATCACAGTGAGCAGAATGTCACATGAAAGATGAAGTGTTTTTTTATTAAAATTTTTCTAAAACGGGAGTATGCAGAAATATTATATTGATGTAGTTTTCAAAGTTACAAAATTTTCTCATTTTGAATACATTTTTTCTCAAAAAACAATTTTTTTTAGATCTCAGATTTAACACTTAATTTATGGCTCCAAAGTACAATGTGACTTTGTAAGAACTTGTGCCTCAAAATATCCACAATCAGGTTTGTTAAGTAAGTACAGCTGGAATGGGAGGGGGGAGAATATTCAATTATTTTCAGAATGAGACCAAGGAATTTCCCAGAAGAAAATTAAAAAAGACAAGTGTACAAGTGTAAATGCCTAGCAACACTGTCAGTTTACTCGCCTGGGGCCCTCCCTCTTCTGCATAATTCTAGCACCAGCATTTTTCACCTCTTTATTTCTGAGACTGTAAATGAGAGGATTCAGCATGGGGATCACAATTGTGTAAAACACAGAAGCCACCTGGTCCTTTCCCAAGGAGTAGGACTCCTTTGGTTTTAAATAAGTAAAGATTGCAGTGCTGTAAAAGATGGTGACTCCCAGGAGGTGAGAGGCACAGGTAGAGAAGGCTTTTTGTTTTCCTGCAGTACAATTAATTTTCAGGACAGTGGAGAGAATGGATACATAAGATCCAGATATGGTGACAAGGGACAATATTAAATTGGATCCACCACAAATGAATATAATGAGTCCAACCTCGTAAGTGTCACTGCAAGACAGGGCTAAAATTGGAGATGTGTCACAGAAAAAGTGATGGATGACATTAGAGTTGCAGAAATGCAGTCTGCTCATGCAAACCGCAATCACAGTGGAATCCACAAAGCCAGTCATATAGGAACCAGTGAGCAGGGCACGGCACAGTCTTGTGGACATAATGACTGGATAGTGCAGAGGGCTGCAGATAGCTACATAGCGATCATAGGCCATGGAGGAGAGAAGAAAGCATTCGGTAGCACCACAGACTATAAAAAAGTACAGCTGAGTGAAGCAGCTCAGGACTGAGATGCTCTTGGTCGACGTCAGTAAGTTTTGCAAGGTTTTCGGGGTGATGACACTTGAGTAGCTGAGGTCAACAAATGACAGGTGAGTGAGAAAAAAGTACATGGGGGTGTGAAGCTGGGGATCCAGGTGAATGATCAGTATCATCCCTGTGTTCCCCAGCACCGTGACCAGGTAGATGAGGAGGAAGAGCAGGAAGAGGACCAGCTGTGTCTCTTCAGAGTCTGCCAGCCCCAGGAGGGTGAATTCAGATACATCTGTAGCATTCCATCTGCCCATGGTGTTCTGCCGAACTTATCTATTGAGTAATCAATTTTAAAAATTACCATGTTTCTCAAAACATTTTAGTTTATATAAATGAGCCAACATATTTCATTATCAGTGTTCCTAGAAACTGATGAAACTATTGTGAAAAAGAGTGAAGAAACAGAATTGCCATATATGAATACGGGCATAAAGTGACATTCCTTTCTCACACGTTAAAAGATTACATGCCCTTTTTAGCATGAAACTGATACTACTCTAAACTTGTCCAATTATTAACACATTCAATTCTCAGGAGAATATTATGCCATAAGGACTCTTGTACACACACTTTACTACAGAACAAAGGCACAGAGATTTCTTGTGTTAAAGAGCAGGTACACACTGACACTGATTCTACACTGATATTTTGGCACCAGAGAGAAGACTTGCACTTCTGTGTTCCTGATCAGAATTTGTTTTAGCAATCCTGAATAAGGATATTAAAATTGACTGTGTTAAAATTCATTTTTGTTTCATTACTAACTGTTCTTTTGAACCCAGTGACTTACTATAGTTATTCAAGTAATTTCTCTCTGGAGATCTAGGTGAGTCCCATTAGTATTGAATTCCTGGAAATATGCTAACTGAGAGAAAAAAATTTGAGTTTGGATTTTGTTTTACAATTTCTTGAGATAGAGTTTCATTGTGTAGCACAGGCTGCCTTGAACGTACTGTGCATGCAAAGCTGGCCTTGAACTTGTAGCGACTCTCTTCCCCATTACAAATCAAATTTCTACAAAACATTGTACCTTCAGAGTATGTACATTACTTGACTAATTTGATTTAACCACCTGTATGTTCTATTTTCTGCAAATCTTATCATTACTTCAGGTGGGACACAAGTGATATGAGTGCATAAAATTTTTTAAAATCCCTTTTATGCAATGTAATCCCCTCCAGCTTTCAGAAAGATACTTACTGTGCACCAAATTTGCTGGAAAAACAGTTTTTCAAGGTTCCCTGCTTAGAAATTTGTCAACCACAAAATATTCTCAGAAATAAAATATGAAAAGTATAGAGTTGAGGTGAAAATTACTGTAACCCCTTTGTTTTTCTAGAAATACTTTTATGTTTTTCTGCATTCATTATTTTATTGTGAGGAAAGCTGTACTACCCTAGAATTTTTGTTCATCTCTTGATCAAAAGAAAGCTTCACTAGGAAGTTTCCTCTGAAAAGAATCCAAGGCAAAACTGTGAATGGAAACAGACCTGTTCGTGTAGTTCCTCTGCATCTGGTAGTTCCAGGGCACCTCATATAATGCACGTTCGTAGTCCTGCAGTGTTTGGTCATCCTCTGGGAGTGATTTCCAAGGGAGGTTTCTTGGAAGAATTCCAAGGACAGAATTTCAAGGATGTAATGAACATAAGATTTTGTCTTTCCCTCAGAAGCCCCACATTTAAACATAAACACTTCATTTGCTCTTGTGATACTCCAAGTTTTTCTGCACTTCATTTATTTACTGTTTAAACTGACACATAGGTATATAAACTTGCTAAAAATAATGTTGACATTCAAATGATTAATCAGCATTTTTTTAAACTAGGAAGTGGAAGATGTTTCCTAAAAGTCATACTTTACCACTGACACCATGAAACATGGAAAAATAAAATTTTCCCTTTGAAATATTTAATACTTAAATGTATGACTTGGCCATAGACATAATGCACGCACATTAGAAAACATAGAAAACATTGAAATTTATAGAGGAAAATAAAGCAATCCAAGACTTGTTAGCATTTTGCTTACCTAATAATAATTTCTTCTGGTCTATTCCCATTTATGAGAAAAAAACTAACTTGTAGTATACTTTTAGGTTTGCATAATTATTATAGCACCATGTGTTCAGTGTCTTATCCTAATTTTATGACTAAATGTACTCTGCCGTGTCCTATTGTGTTAGCTGTTATTCAGCAACACCCTTGCGTGTTATGCTGTGGACGGTTTCCAGCCTTCACTAAGGAGCTGAGTGCTGATAGCTGAAGAATTGAAATCCTCAGGCCTGACAGGGATGGGGCAGAATCTCCATTCTAGTTTGTCTGTGTGACTGGCTTCATCTACAGGCCACGTTCATAAAATATATTATTATATTGGTGTTCCTGATTTTTATGTTTTATAAAAGAAAAATAAGGAAAAAGATATAATGAGCCTAGTTACTAACAGAGTCTTTGGAATGTTCAGGGGTGAGGTGGACCATGTCTGCCTCTTGGTCTCCTTTCCTCTTAGAAACTTGGGTGACAGGAAATGCCATGTCTGTCTATTCTGTGTACAGGACCTGACCATAGGCCCAAGTGTCTTAAATTCCCAGCCTTGCTCCTGGATGCTTTGAGGCCCAGTGTCTCTGTGCTGCCCTGTGTGCTCCGGGTGCCTCTTTAAATCTATGACTGAGTAGGTAGTAGGCAGGAAAATAGAAGATATGAGGGTGTATGTGTTGGGCACCACAGAATGGATAGAAAGGACCATGTGATTGATAGGGCAGAGGTCCTGAACTGATCTGTATGTACCATCTGTCTTCTGAATCAGGAGAAGGGGAGTGTTATATGGAGACATGAGAGGGACCAGAAGACTGTATTGGAGCAGATGAGAGATAACTGGTTATAGTGTCTATAGTGCTTGATCAGGTATTGGGTCTTGGAACTGGTAGGGTTACGGGTGATGTGGCTTTAGTGGGATGGGAAGAGGTGTTTGACTGAGAGCAAAGGAAGGGGAGGAATTGTTCCAGACCTTGCAGTTTAGACCTGAGGTTGGAATGAGGGCTTTAGGCAAGATGAGATGGTGAGAAGAGAGCAGTGAGAGAAACAGGACAAATACTGGGAATACAGAAAGTGACAGATAATTTAGTTAGGATAGTTTGTCCAAGGAGGGGACTGGGACAGGTAGCTACAATCAGAAAAGGGAGAGAAATGCTATTGACCTAATAGATGCCAAACTGGAGAAACTTTATAAGACCTGGAGACTTTCATGTTAATGCCCATAACTGTAATTGGGGTTAAGGAGGTTGGTCCTTGGAAGAAAGTGGAGGGGCAGATCTCAGTGTCTATTAGAACAGAATGGACTTAGCCTCCACTCTAAGAGTTACATGGAATTTACCATCTGACATGTTTCAGGGGCCTCTGAAGCCTTTGGGCAGCTTCAGTCTTCATCACTGAAGCCAAGAAGATCTAGAAAGGAGCTGGTTGGGGGGTCCCTGGGGACCTTTAGCAAAAGTTATAATTGATTTGAGCTGTAGCAGTCATATTTAAAGAAGGAAGTATTGGTAGAAAGACCAATAATTCAGACATCCATACTATTTTTTTCAATTTTTGAGATAGTATGAGAACATCTGATCTAAAATTTCTGTGCCTCTGAAGCTCACAGGCTGAATTTCTACTCCTCACCTTGCAGCCATGATTTATGAATCAGTAAAGGCATGTCTATCACTTTTTACGTGCCCATGAAAGAATGCTGAACTGACAGAAGAGACCCTGTGAGTTGCTTAGATAATACTGATCTAATAGGAAGTAAGTCATGTGGTGAGTGGACACAAGAAGACCAAAACTTTTCAGGTAGGTGATGGTCTGGGCCTCTTTGTTGTCTACTGAGGTGACTGCTGTCCATCTTGACTTTTTGAGACCAGGTGTTACCATTTATCTTATTCCTTGGAGAGTACACAGACCTGGTTTTTTTGTTGCTATCTTGATGTCTGACTTCTAGGATATACATTTCTGGTCATTTCTCTGTGTGTGTTTCTTTAGCTTGACTCTCTGGATGGAGCAGTCTTAGCTATTTTTACCTAATTTAGCTCTCTATATTCCTCCATCTGAGGCATCTGAAACTGCAAGGATGGGGTAGGGCATGGTGACCATTCGGGCTTCTTAAGGCTGAAGAGGGTAATAATAATGATTGGCAGTTATGGAAGCTCTCTAGAAGGCCTATTCAAAAGGTCCCCCAAAAAGGTCAAGTGACTTTTTTCTTGGATATGTGTGGAGCTTTATGTCTGGAGGAGACAAGACCAAATGAACCATTAAGTACACATGGGTCAAACAATAAAATCAGCAAGACTCTTATGGATATAACCAACAATTATTTCTTCTAGGAAGACCCCAAAATAACCTTCCACAATGAGGAAAAGAAAAAAATTTAGGGAATTTCAGAATCTCATATGGCCTTAACCTGACATTTAATATATTGATCTCAATGAGGCATTGACTGGAGAATCAGGGATGTATATGCTGCACTTAGCTTTTACAATGATACAATACCATCTTTTGCTGTTGTTAGAATGCCTAATGCCATCTAGTTTTGAAGGATAGCTTGTCCCATTAATTTTAATTTTATTTAGGAGAGAGACTAGTTGAGGTTTTTTTTTCCCTAGTGAATAACTGCTACTTTGAGCATATAATGAAGTAAGAAAAATATATCTCTTTTAATTATACTTTTCTGCTGGGTGCTTAAGACCATGTTAAAATGAGACCTGTGTTAATTAAAACTGAGCTCTTGCTGTCTATCAAGGTGAGGTAAGCCTCTTCAGGCATTGCCCTTGGAGCCATGTGCCAACTTTCTCAGCTCCTCTGCCATTGCCAGCAGCCAGGACGGGTTAGACTCTTGTCATTTTCTAAGAGAGCATGGGAGTCTGTTTTTCCTTAGTGATACTCCTTTCACATTCTGTACATTGTTGATCTCTGTTCACTCAGATCCAGCACTCTTCCTGCTCAGGAGATAGGGTGACTCGCCAAGGTTGTAGGATCCTTCAGAAAAGACGCTCTCATAGGCAGCTTCCCTAATGACAATTACTAGCTGGCAGAGTAACCACTGTTTGTTTTATCTTTCTATTAGGGGCAGATAAAAGCATGAGCTAAATATAGATGAGATTTTAGAAAAAGACCAATTTTACACAACTATATCAAAGTGCACTGGTAGTACTCTTAACACCATATATATATATATTTTAGTAAGCCATGACAGTCAATAAAACTCAAATGAATGTAAACACATCATATATAAAATGAGAATATACAACTTTGGCCATAGAGTAAAATGTCCCTTTCAGGAAATACAATCATTTCAGCAAAAGAATATAAATTCAAGTCATGAAGCAATTTACAAAAGATAGAAGCAATGTCAACCAAGAATAGCAATTATGATTACATAGTATAATTCAGCAATCAAGAAATAAAAGCAAACACATATCACATGTTAATTATTTCTTATCTTAGAAAATGGCAAAATCAGAAGTATCATGCTCTGGTCCCTGAGTGCCACTGTCTAGTGGGTATCGTGGACATGGCTGAGGCAGGAGAATTCCAAGTTAAACCAGGTCTCAGTAAAGAGGGGAGGAACCTGGCCTGGGAATGTAGCTCAGTGCTGGGGCCTAAATCAATGCCTGGAATGCAAAACAGAGCAACACAAAACACAGAGCAATTGGCAAAAAAACTGCTAAAAATATATATAATATGTCAGTTCCATCATGTATGTAAGTCTCAGAGATTTGCTGCCAAACACTGTGCTCAGAGTTAACAAAACTGTATTGCACATTTGAAATATTAAGGGTGTAGGATTCACATGAACCATGATAAATGCATTTAAAAATCAAAAATGAAATCCCAAGAAGTGCATCAATCAGTGAAAACCTGGGAAACCTGATAAGAATCCAAGGAATTCAGGCAAACCTGGCCACTCTTCCCGTGAGCCCCTGACAGGAGCCGTACAGAGGAGAAAAGCACACAGCGATGGAGAGCAGGTTCCTGAAGCACAGGCAGGGGAAGGAGGAGGGAAACCCTTCACGTGTCATTGTGCTGATGGAAATGTTTCAGAACGTTTATTTGTATGTTTAAGAATTAAAATTTTGAGAGATTTTCAGAAAATTCCTACAGCCTCTAATTACCTAAGGAACCGGAAAGACATGGAAATTAAAGCTGAATCCCTGCAATTTCAATATCTGCTTAGTTGGTGCAACTTGATAGGTGAGCTAGTTTCTCAATGATGGGAATGTAATGAGTGCCACTAAATCTTTTATTTTATATTGATCTAATTAATTAATTAATTTATTGAGACAAGGTTTTACTATGTATTGCAAGCTTGCACTAATTGCCCAAGCTGGCCTCCAACTTGTGCAATCTTTCTACCTCAACCTAGTGAGTGAAGGGATTACAGGACTGCATCACCACAACCTGATCCATATCATTCACATTTATGTGGAATAAAAAACAATTGATCCATGAATACATGGAAGCAGAGAGTAGCATGCTAATCACCAAGGTGGGTCAGATGTAAGGAGAGATATGGCTCAAAGGTACACAGTGGTACTGAGGAAGAATAGAGAGTGTAGACATGCATTACAGTGCACAGATGAAAGCTGTAATAATAATAGAGAACTCCATGCTGGAAATTTGTATGAGATTAAATTTCAGGTACCCTTGAAACAGAAAAGAGGAAATAGAAAGAATGCAAAGCAAAAGAAACAAATGAAATGAAAATCAACTCTGTTAGATGATGTATATCTTCATGTTCTGCAATGGATTCATCAGCTTGTAATGCATACATATTTCCAAAATATGATGTTTAATACCTTGAATACACAGAAAACTTAGAAAATGTTATAAATGGTACTTGTCTGTATCACATTTTATTATTTTTATTAAATAAAAATTTTGCTTTGATTCTTGAAGACCCTGTTGAAGCTATTTTTTACCTCTTTGTTCCTAAAGCTGTAGATCAAGGGGTTCAGCATGGAGATCACTAGGGTGTAAACCACAGAGATGATTTTATGAGTCTCAAAAGAATGAGCAGATTCAGACTGCAAGTACAAAAAGAGGAGAGACCCATAGAAGACCACCACCACTGTCAGATGGGAACTACATGTAGAGAAAGTTTTCTTCCTTCCTTCTTCTGAATTCATCTGACATATAGCTAAGATAATCAGCATGTAGGATAAGAGACCTACCAGGAGCAAGGAAATCAAGTTGAATGCTGAAAAGAATATGATCAACAACTGTATTTCCTGTGGTTTGGAGCAGAGCATAGGTAACAAAGGTACATCATCACAGTAGAAATGACTGATGATGTTGGAGCCACAGAAGTCCAACGTAAAGATCTTAGTGGTGAACATGAGAGACAGAAAGGTACTGTAGAGGTCTGGAGTACCCACCAGCACATGACAGCATCTCTGGGACATGATGATGTTATAGTGCAGAGGGTGGCCGATGGCCACATAGTGGTCATAGGCCATGGCTGACAAGATGAAGAATTCACTGATGATGAACATAAGGAAGAAGCCCAACTCTGTGGCACATGCATGATAGAAAATGATATTCTGATCTACAACAAAATTGATCAGCATCTTAGGACAATGACAGAGGAATTGCCAAGATCAATGAAAGCCAGATGCCTGATAAAAAAAATCCATAGTTGTGTGCAGAAGGGAGTCTAGCTTGGTCAGAACAATCATGCCCAGGTTACCCAGCACTGTGATTCCACAGACGCAGAGGAAGACACCAAATAGAGGGAACTGCAGCTCTGGGAGCCTTGTGAGTCCCAGCAGGATGAAGTAAGGTGGTGATGTTTTGTTCTTCTAGTGCATAGACCCTGTTATATTTCCTTTGGAAACATGAAGCAAAGGCGTTGTTACAAACTTTCACAATTGTTAACCAAAATTTATAGCAATGGTTATATCCCAGTGAAAAATATTCTTCATAATAGGAAACTGAAAAATTACTTCCACATTTAATTTTGAAAGTAAAATGTAAGACAGAGTATTTCACTTCCCCAAAAACTGATATTTTTATGGGTAACATACTCTGGTACATCATACATTGAACTCTAAATATTAGTGTCCAAAATATTTGCACATATCTATTTATAACAAAGCCATGTGATCAATACAGAATATTAGATGATTTTATCTTCAGAAGGATAACAAGGGAATTTTTTGTACACTCTATTTTTGTCTGAAATTTCTTATGGAAATTTAATAGCAGTTATTGTAAATGAAATTTAAAAAGACTCATAGCCTGACCTTATGCGGAGGATTGGACAGGCAGGCCCAGTCAGTTCATAGTCAGTTAGCCTTGACATCCCCCTGCCCACATCAGCTGCCACTTGTAAGACAGATGTAACTCAGTCAAAAAGTGCATCATGCTATGCAAACTTGTTTCAAGGACTTTTCACCAACGGACAGACTGGCACAGTAAAAGACAATGATTGAGTCTACTTGCTCACCCAATTCTCTGACTTTTCTATTGCTTAATTAGAAACCCCCTTTTGCCCAGAACAAGTCTGCCTGGCAACTTATGACCCAGTCTATGTAATCAATTATAAACTCACTTGTTCTCAGGCTTTTGTACTTCCTTCTTGAAACTTATATAAGTGTCTGTTTAACCCAAGAGAGGGCTGGTGATTTGGAACTCAGTTTTTCCAAGCCTGCTGGTGTAAATAAAGCTGATGTTTTCCAAGTTCCTTGGTGCTGTGTGTGTTCCATTCAGTTTGGTATTGATTTTTGGTAACAGTAAAGACACAGGCAGAAACAACATGAATCTAATGAATCGAGTTTGAATGTCACGTAATTGTTCATCCAAGTCTTGAAGAGGATTAATGTGCAGGACATTATATGTTTTTGTAAAAGTGCTATTTTTTAATTTTTATTCTTTATTTAAGAGAAAAATAAGACACATATAACAAAGACAGAAAGCAAAAGAGACAAACAAACGACTAGAGTAAATACACCACAATAACATTACAGGTTTACAAAACAGGATAGAAACTTGACAATGGTTGCAATATTGTGTATCGTTATCTTCAAAATGGTTGTTTACATTAATAGATATAGACATGCAAAATTGATCTAATCACATCAGTATTAATTGGTCTTTATCAATGACAAATACATTCAGCAGTGTGTTCTTTTTAGTTATCTTACATATACATATATACAGATTTATATTTTTTCCTTTTCCCTTCCCTCTTTCTCCCTTTTCCCTTCCCAATTACTTTTGTCCTTTGAGCTGTTTTTTACCCTTGCCTAGTATCTTTTTTCCATTTCTTACACTAGGGAGACAATATGGTATTTACACAGGTGGGTTTGATTTATCTCACGAGTATGGTCTCAAGTCATGACCATTTACTTATAAAAGTCTTAATGCAATCTTTCTTAATAGCTGAGTAGCACTCCATTGTATAAAAATGCCACATCTTTTTAATCCATTCTTTGATTGATGGGCACTTGGGTTGTTTCCAAGATCTGGCTATTACAAATTAGGTTGCTATAAACATGGGTGCACAAATATCACTGTGGTACGATGTTTTCAGTTCATCTGGGAAAATGCCCAGAAGTGGGATAGCTGGGTTGAATGGGATCTCTAATTTTAGCTTCTTGAGGAATCTCCACACTGAATTCTACAGTGGTTGCACCAGTCTACACTCCCACCAACAGTGGAGAAGAGTTCCTTTTTCCCCACAGCTCCTCCAGCATTTGTCGTTGGTTGATTTTTGAATCTCGGCCATTCTTTCTGGAGCGAGATGGAATCTCAGTGTTGTTTTAATTTGCATTTCCCGAATGACCATTGATGTTGAACATTTTTTCATATATTTATTTGTCATTTGTA